>JALIRR010007816.1:0-2500 GCA_023091755.1 Montipora sp. Colony 1 RG-2022
TCGTCGTAGATCTTAAGCTCCCTATTTGTCAAACATCTGCTAAAATGCTATTTTAAACATAGCTTTATTATTCTTGTTGTTGCAAAACGCCATACTTAGTGTTTTAAATCATCACTTCACGTATTCTTATTCCGGAATAGGGTCAATCGAACGCACCCTAAGACGACGGCTACGACTACAACAACGCCGCAAAACAATAATATCATTGGTTAAAAGAGCATAAAAAATCGTGCTGCACGTGCAGCAAGGATTTTAGCCATTATTTTAGCGGTCCTCTGCATAACGACGACGTGAAATCATAAAATTTGAGGTTTTGGCGACAACGTAAGCGTGCAACGGGGAATCTTTCATTCTCTCTTGCTCGTGGTTAGGATACTTTGCCCATAATGTAGGACGTGAACAAACTGAATAATCGCGAAAGACTTAAGATAGAGCCAAGTTATATTTTGAAATGACGTTTTCGTCGACCGTCGTCGTCGTAGATCTTAAAGTCCCTAACAACGCGAAATGACCAAATTTGAGGTTTTAGGGAGAACGTGAGCGCTTGAGGATAAATTTCATTTTCTTCCCTAAATCGAGCGTCGTTCATTCTAGTTTCTTTATTGAGGGTTTGCCACACCTTTGTCACGTTAAAATGCTTGGAGTAGTTACGAAGCGATTACAACAACGCGAATTCACATTTAACGACGACGTTCTCGTTGCCGTTGTCGTTACTAAAGCTCCTTATTAGTGCTTGCGAGCAAAACACTTTACCTGCTCATCTCGTCCCTCGCCTTTCCTCTTCTGCGCCGCTTTCTTCTTTTCAAGGTAAGTCACTTGCTCCGCGTGAAAAGCAGCCAGCACATCCGATTCTTTAGACGCTGTTAAAGCAACCGACAAATAACGTATATCAATTTTGCTATTGCTGTAGTGCAGAGAGCACAGTACAAACACTAATTTTCATAAAAAACACTTAACACTTAAACTCACTTTGAAGAGGAGGCAGACATGATACATAAAGTAGAACTAATTACCATCACAAAAACTTCGCACTTAGACTCGCTTTGAAGAGGAGGCACACATGAACTTAAAAATGGCCCAATACTCGATTGCCCTTAATTGCTTCAACTTGGTGACGTAAAACGGAAACCTTAGTAACCACTTCAAAGGAACTAGCCAATCATAACGCAACGCAAAGAAAATACATGCAGCGGGCACATAGGGCGGGAAAATGAGAACGAGCGACTTTTACCTCTCATTGGCTGAAAGTGGGGCGAGAGATTTTTAACTCAATCACCAAGCACCAAGCATAGGAACTACAAGACCAGGCAACATGTCCAACTCCTTTCGTCTCCACTGATGGGTCACAGCAATTACTTCTTTTTTTTTTTAATTTTCGATTGAAAAGCTCCGTAAAATAACCACGGATTGCAAAACTGGATACAGTACTTTTTACCTGAGTGTTTTTTGCCCTCATTATCCTTCTTCCTTTTTGTCTCCATCATTTCCCGCTTTAGTCGTTTGTATTCAGCACTGGCTGATTCCTGTTTGCTGGAGAAAGAAACATAAACAAAATCAATAAATCAATGTAGGATGACATCTGATCAACCTTGGAAGAACATTTTTTGCGTTCAGCTTATGTTTGAGAGGAAGGAAATGGAGTGAAATTCGATAAAAATCAGTTTCACATGCTTAAACTCTATTTATTATGTTTTTATGTAGATAAAACGATGGTTTGTCCGAGCAACTCAGAAGTGAGTGGTGAATGGAATGCGCTCTATATCGATTGGCCTCGGCTTAATAGTTGATCTCGTAGTTTTCTCTATTTGCCAAAAAAAAAAAGGAATGGACATTGTGACGCCGAAAATATGATCGGCGAAGCTGTTGGTCGAAAATTCAACTTTAGGGGCCGCATGTCTATGATAGGTGCAAAATAATTAATATGGCCCGATGTGAAGGTATCCGGAATTCCTCAAACGTAAGGCTTTGGAATCCGGAATCCAGAGCGTGGGATCCGGAATCCGTTGCATGGAATCCAGATCCATTTCGGCGGAACCCGTGCGTTTGGAATCCGCAATCCACGACTCGGGATCCGGGATCCATCCTTGGGATTCGGAATCCACAGGCTGGCATCTGGAATCTGGGGGGCCATCTGGATTTCTTTATAAAGGGCGAAAAATAAGACCTACAGCGTTAACATGAGTTTCTGTGGATATACTAACGGATTTTCAGATGCATCTGTGGTCATTTTTTCATCAAGGTTATCTTTCTCTTTATCTCCCATTTTTCTTTTCTTCAATTTACTTCGCACTTGATCGAGCATCTTGAAGTTCAAATCTTCATCACCTGTTATCTACAAGAAAGCAATATTATATTAAATTTAAGTGACTTAGTTTCTAGAGGAATTCTTGACTCTTTATCGGAATACTCTTATAAAGACTGTGCATTGGGAAATAAGGGCCTTACTGTTTTCACCAACCTACCAATGTAGTAATTGAAAAATCCATGGTGTGGCACGTAT
>JALIRR010007816.1:7500-10000 GCA_023091755.1 Montipora sp. Colony 1 RG-2022
TCTTACTCTAATAACATTGATAATACCAGATGTGTACACAACATCACCTTGCTGCTATCCAAGCTAACTGGGGCAATCAATGGCGAGGTTTTCATACACAACTGAGGACTCATGAAACTCACTGTAGTTAGAAGAGAAGCAAGTTTACAAATGCTTCTTTAAGTTTGCTTTTTGGGCTACCTAGCAATTTACCTGAAAACTGCCAGCCATATAGAGGTCTGAAACTTTTCTCCTGAGGATTTTAGGACATAGTTGGCCTCCCCCAATTAACTATGTACGATATAAAACCTTTGAGTACACCAAGATCTGGAAAGTTGTCAAAGATTTCCTCAGAGACCTCATCTCCAATGCTTTCCATATCTGAGATTTTCCCCAAAAGTATGATCATCCACAGATATTTTTTTCTTGCGTTGGTTCGAGTTTATTTTGATTTTTTCAAAACCTCTTTCCCAGTAGGAGTGGAGATTTTTTAATGCCATATGATTTTATTTGTCAGTGGGAACACCTTAAGGGCAAAGGGTTATTATGTGCCACACTGAATGAAATCGTTTTAACTTTCCATGAGACATGAGAAATTCGAACACAGGGCTAAATTCAAAGTTTTTGATCGATGGGCGTGACAATCGTCCCTTAGGTTTGAGGCTTATTAAGGAGGCCCTGACACCAGGCATAGACCTTCATTAACTATTTCTCTATATTTGTGATAGTTGGTCTAAGAGCACAATAAAATTTGTAAATTTTAAAAAAAAGAAAAGTAAATTATCAAGAAAAACTGGAGCTGACCTTTGGTCACACTTAAATGCCTAACATTTTTAGCGTTGTTGTTAGTTCCCACATTTATTTATAATTCCTTTTATACTTTTAGAAATCTTGTACCCACTCTTTCCCTCTACTCCTTGACAATTTTTTTAGAGGGCCATGGGCGTCACGGCCCATATACCAATATTGTTGTCCCTCTAAAATGACTGAGCTTGGGAGGCGGTGACCACATTGCTTAGTCTCCTGTCACATGACTTCAGCACACTAGCTGTCTTGAAGAAAAAAA
The DNA here is from genome assembly GCA_023091755.1 of Montipora sp. Colony 1 RG-2022. Lineage (NCBI taxonomy): Eukaryota > Metazoa > Cnidaria > Anthozoa > Scleractinia > Acroporidae > Montipora > Montipora sp. Colony 1 RG-2022. The sequence goes on from JALIRR010007816.1 coordinate 8,546, forward strand.
ACATACTTTGGTTGTTGCAACATCAAGTGAATTTCATTTTGTTTCTGTGGTATAAATTCACCTGAACAACTTATTTCAGTCTAAACCCTACCGCTATGTAGACTGAGAACTAACCCTTGCAGGGATTTTAAACCCACAACAAAGACCTTAGGTGTGCTCACACTGCCACCTTGAGTAAACATGTAGATATCTTTAAATCTGATAATGGCAGACTTATTGGCTACCAAGAATCATAAAGTATCAGTAACAATCTCCTTCCTAAATCCCCTCATCATCATATGCAAATGTCGCCTAATTGCTGGCAGGTTGCATTTTGGCAGGGGTCTACCCTGAGGGTAACATTTCCAGTTCTAGGATTCCCTGGTAGACAGCAGGCTATGAAACTAACAGTAGATGCATAAGCTGCTGATAAGTGTTCCAGAACTAAATCAATAATACAGATTAACACATACATAAAAATAATAATAACAACATAATGAAATTTAGACATTGAGTATACAGCAGCAGTGGTAATAGGCCCCTCAAGCTGCCAACAGAGCTTTGTCATGAGGTCCTGAAAACTTGCTGCCTTGTCCAGGCTTAACAACAGAGACATATCAAAGTTGGATTGCAGCAGCCCAAAGCCTCACATTTCTCAGTGAAAGGTTGAGATGGAGCCAACTACAAGAGACTATTGACCCCTCAGTCCAAACGTGCATTTGAGTCAAACTCTATGATGATGAAAATTTGTATTGTTAAGAAGGAATAAAGGGGAGTAATAGTGACATAGCACTGAAACTAAACTTCCCTTCAGAATACACAATAAGCTTGAACCATGGTGAGAGGGTAAACATGAGATCTGAAACAAAGAGCCATGGCAATAAGCTGCAAGGAGACTGGGAGCTCACTTACCAAGCCATGGTTATGCCACCTTAACAAGACAGGAATTACTTTGATTAATACCACTTTGTAAGTTAGCTGGGGTTTTAATCTCTCTGGGTAATGAAGGTTACGTGTACCAGGGGAATTCAAGGTGGTAAATTTTACAGTGAAGTAAAAAATGATATATTAATTTGTTGTTTGCTAACTTCCTTTTCTGTTTGTTTTTTCAGTGCTGTATTGATCATTCATTCCCACCTCTTGCAGAGTGGGACATCAACGTCTAGCTGGTCATGAACCTCATGTGCAGTGTAATATATTTTCATTAATATTTTATCAGGGAAAACCAAATTGATATAAATGACCCTCAATCTAGCAAGGGTTAATTTTGCTTAAGGAATTTTCCAATGTTCTAGGTTGCAGAACCATAAAATTCACAAGGAAAAAAAAGGTAAAAGCATTGGTGAAATGTTAAAAAGGCAAATTATTAGTTGGTTAACTTGACATTTAAGTAAAATAATTTTCCTGCTTATCTATGGTCTTTAGTAGGGTGGGGGGGGGATTGGCTCTTAACTACAGAAAGACAATGGTTGCAAA
>JALIRR010007816.1:15000-20229 GCA_023091755.1 Montipora sp. Colony 1 RG-2022
TGAGAGATAGTCCAACCGGGAAAATATGTATAGGACGTTTTCAACCAACCTCTAGAGACAACAATAACAATAGAGAAATGTACGAGTTCTGGTGGAAATTCGAAATCCATATCGGAAAGGCTATTAGTGAAATCCGCGACAAAGTCTGTTTTCAGATTTTGTGCTCGATTGGGAATCTGAAGATCCAGATTTAAAGATCTAAATCCGGATTTTCCCAATCGAACGCACCTGAGTGACGTGTTTCGGCAAATAACTCAGAAACGATGCACCAAACAGACTTAAGACTTGAAGGAGTTATTAATGTCTTAGTCTTTTTATTACATTTCATTTTCTTGGATTGTTTCTGGAAAGTGATTTCTAGCTTACCTTACATCTCGCTGATAAAATCATACTTCTCCGGCATCAGCCACGCTCAAACTCCGGCGATGAGAGGAAAGCTAGAAATTACTTTCCAGCCTTTCCTTTATTTATGTATGAGTGACAACCCGGGAAGTTGAGAAGTCGCTTAAATCGCATTCAATCAGGCAAATAACCACACAAGAGAGAAGGTCATCAGGATAATTAAGTACGGCTTTTTAATTGAGAACTTTTGCGTGTAAATATCTTTTCGAGTTTGTTATCGAGACTCCCATACAAATTCTTATGATTTCTTTTTACCCTCAGAGGCTGGGTTGCCTGTGGTCACGCTATCCCAAATATAGATTTTGATGATCGCACATAAAAGACAAAAAAATGTTTAGCTGTGACACATGCACTCATTGTGTGCCTATTTTTATTCATTCCCAACTTCCAGCATGTGTTATTGTCGTGAATAATTAATACAGTCTATCATTTATTGATTTGGTTACGAAGAATAGGGGAGGTTGGCGTGAGGTTGGGGGAAGCTTAATAGAGAATTTACGGTAGTTTACTTTTCGGGTTGCGACCCGTGAAAACAAGCTTAAGAGGGTAAGACAGAATACTCGATTCTTGGGAGCCACAAATTCCTGGCTGAAAAGTCTCTACAGCCACAAATTCAGATCAAAACGCAACGACAAAAGTTGAACTTTCACTTTAATCCTCGATAAAGGCAACAGCAGCCCTGGAAGCAACGCCAGGCAGCCGTTGAGTACGTTAGCTATGAAATATCCTCTCTATTTTGCGAGACGATCGATCCTTTTTTTCCTAATCTTACGCCGTAGCTTGTGTAAAGACGAATCCGTGTTGTAGATACTTGTAACGTGCTGCAATGTATGTAACTGTAGTCTAGTCAAATATTTTTATTGTACATTTATGTATTTTTTTAATAATGTTATTACTGTATGTCACCTAATTCTGCAATATCAATAAAAGAATACCGGTAACAAAAAAAAAGTAAAAGAACTCCCGAGGAGCTAGGTAATGTTCATGGACAATATTTCCCCCTGATTTGATCTGGTCTGGGGGCTTGACAATGTCATAAAGTAAAGTAAAGTAACGATATTTAACGTTGATAACTCGTAACAGTAAATTAATTCAACTAACAAACCTGAGGTCGACGGTGCGCTCGATTTACTCCACCCTCTGCATCAGTGCTCCGTTTTAAGGGTATTTCAAGCTACTTATGAGTGAAGAAGGAAAAGGAAAGAAGTCGAAACAAGTATGTGAGCTCCGGGGATCAAACTTGGGATTTCTTGTACCAAGGCCGCACACTAACCAACTGTGCCATCCTTCCTCCTTTAAGTCATGCCCTGACAATTTGAAATGCTACTGTTGATGTTTATCTACGTAATCCACGAGAACTTGAGGGATGATGGGCTAGTTGCTTGGCAACTACTTATTTAATGATATGGAAATAGTGGGTGCATCTAACGTCACCCTGAGTTTTTGTTTGTCTCTTGGAAATATGTTACCGGAAAACTACAAAATGTTTCTAAGAATTATTCGACTTTTAGACCTGTTGGAAAAAAAGGTTTTGATAAGGAGTCCTGTCTTATAGTGAACAAAAACTACATTTTATTATGTAAACACCGATGAAATGCCAAGTGAGCTTTCGTGCGAAAACATGACATCTTCAAAAGGGAAGATAACATGTTATCTGCACACATGAAAAGATCACTGTTGCTATGGTTACATATGAAAATTGCACCTTTCGCTGCCTTTTCGTGAGGTGATTTAGTATTTCATTGGTGACTGTTTATATAATAGATAGAATAATGCATGGCCGCTTAGAGATATGAAATTTCTCTTCTCGTATTAAAAAACATTTCACTCGTTCGCTGCGCTCACTTGTGAAAAATTACAAACTTCGCGCGGCCATGTAATATCCTCTATTTAATTTATTATATGATTATCACGAAATACGATCTCAGGTTATACTAGTTCACTCATGTTTATCTTAAATTTATTTACATAAACTTACTTAACGACCTTCCATCCACTCAAAAACTTGTCAGCTTAAACCCATTGATTCCAAGGAGTGCTACTTGGCGTCCGTGTTGACAAAAACGTCTCGTGCTTAAGCTCTCTATAGAGCGTTTTCACATGACGTTACGGCGGCCATATTGGTGTTCCAAAACAAAGGAATGGCGGCCATGATGGTGCACCAAACTAATCCTCCGGGAATTGAACTCTATTTTTATGCAAATACTTTCTTTTGTTTCAGTAATCCAATATGGCTGCTGGTCACGTGAGTGAAAACGCTTTATTATATGGCTAACAGAACGGTTAGAAAAACCTAATTTGCATAATCCATAACCGGCCCATAGACCTTTTTGCAGATACGGCGGCCATTTTGATTTTTATTGTTTCGAAAGACATTATGGGATGCTCAGGGCGCAAATTAATATGTATTTGCCCCCTGGGCATCCCATAATAGCTATTTGAAACAATAGGAATCAAAATGGCCGCCGTATCTGCAAAAAGGTCTATGGGCATTACGAGAGAATAATTTCCTTAACCTCCTTTCGACTTTTTTTCAACGATGTTGACTGCTGGGGTTAGCAAACTGGTTCAACACGCTTTTCAACTCGTATAACATCGATTCGACTTAGTTTCAAAATATTTCAACACGGTTGAAAGGGGCGTCAAACGTTTTCAACATTGCTGTTCAACAAAATCGAACGGATGTTGAAGCCGTAAAGCTCCCTATTGTGATTTGTTACGGGTTTCCCTATGATCATTAAAGAGGTTGGCTAGTATTTCTGGTCGATATAACCCGCTGTGTGATTGGCTAAGAGCAGCTTAACGCTAGGGCAATGATGAAGCTGTTTGCTCGGGCCTTTCTTTCCGTTTTTGAGAAGCGGACGGCAACCGGAAGTGAGCTAAGATGATTAGTGTAAAAATCTGGGAGACCACTGCCCTGACACGCGAAATATTCTCTTCCGGTTGCCGACCGCGTCTCAAAAACGACGACCTCCCTTACAATTTTGAGGCACGGACACCGGAAGTGATGATCTCGAACACCGAGATAGTGGTCAATCCCAGATTTTTAAACTAATCGTCTCTGATAGTGAAACGATACGTAGCAGTATAATGTGGTAGTTTGAAGCCAAGTTAAAAAGAAAACAGCTCACTTCAGGTTGCCGTCCTTGGCTAAAAAATGTCACATGCTTAATCAAGATGGCGGTGCCCGGGAAATTTCAAAGTAAAAAACGCGATTTTAAGATACAATTTTTTCTGAAAAAAGGCATTCTTTGAAAATTCAGTTACGAACGATTGACTGTTAACTTTTTCCTTCTATATTTGTAGGTTCCCTAAGCTTCCAATTGACAAAGTTTCCTTAGTTTGCCCAATGCTGACAAACAGCTAATTTTAACCAGAAGTTGCCATTTGTCATATACGCAGAGTTCTCTTCCTCTCCAATGAACGCTGTGGCTAGCTAACAGAAGACCTCTTTCATTCACTTTTAGCCGCCTTAAACCATCATAAGGGAAGGCAGAAAGAAAAAAAGGGCGTTATTTAACACGGGAATCGCACTTAACCTCCTCCCATGCGGCCTCAACAGATGGAATGATCTATATGCTGATCTTAAGCCGAAAGTTTGAACAAAACAGGGCAACGCAGAACAAAACATTCGGAGCAGAATCGCAAATCGGCACAAACGCCCCAACCCGTCTATTAATAATCCAGTCCACATTGGTGATAGCCTGCGTAGCAAGCGTTTCCAGGGGGCGAGAAGTGAATTCATTTTTCTGGCCGCGCGAGAATAGGGCGAGCGCAAAAATAAAATTGGAGGGGGGAGGGGAGGAGAGACCCCATTTTTCGCGCGATAAAACACGGAAATCCTTGCTACGCAGGCTACATTGGTGGGGGTAAGTTATCTCACTACAAGGCCAATCCTGCTCCCTTCAAGACTCAAACATGGCGTATTATCAATTGGGTTAACTTGCCCGGAAATAACCCCCCTCCGGCCAACAAGACCCTTAGAGAGCTCAAGTGACGGCAAACGCAGCGCGCTGCAAATTTAACGAGCAAGATACAATTGCTTGCGCGCTCTCAAACATGCAAAACAACAAAGTGAAGTAACCAAAGAATACCGTAGATGGGGGTCAACTAGGACACAGAATGGTTCCTTTGGCCACCACGCTCAAACATTTTTTACTTAACATAATAGAAACATCACTAGCAAATATAAAAAGTCTGTAACTAAATTAAGCAACCACATAAAGAGGAAATAAAATTGTATTGTATTGTAACCACGAAAGATCCATCTGGGAGTGTGCCGATCCTGCGTGGATCAGTATTCCAGAATACGTTAACAACTAAGTGAGTGTGAGTTTACAGAAAGAGGCATCCCAGATTATGATTGTCCCCAACAAAACATATGACGATGATCTTGTGTCCTTGGGGTTACATTCGTTTTCGCGCCAAGTGCCGTGAGCAGTTTATTTATCGAGAAAAAAACAATTGCTTTGTGCACTCTTAAACAAAAGCAAACAAAAACCTGATATAATTAAATTTGGGCAACTGGTACACTGAAGCCTCGTAAGATCTGTCGAGTGAGATATCATCATAATCACCACCACAGTTAAGATCATTTATGACAGCAAAAAGCGTAATATTGGATCAAAGATACGACAAAAAAACATAAGGCGGTCAAATTGCTATGAATACATTAAAGAAGATTCCTTTTCATTCTGCGCATCACATTCGACCCTCACAGAGAGAGAGTAAAATCCCATGTAATTCGGACTAAAGATGTTAGATGATGACGAAATTTGTTCAACTCAAAGATAAGTTATACATTTTCAGCCTTCCAGAGGCCAAACC
>JALIRR010007817.1:0-20228 GCA_023091755.1 Montipora sp. Colony 1 RG-2022
AAACACTGCAAAATAGCAGTTTTCATAAAACGTGTTATTTAGAGGCTAAAACGAACGTTTTGCACAATTTTGCACTGGCACTGTAATTTTAACTTTTTTAAAAATTGGTCTTGATAAACGTTTTTGCTGTTTTTACTGGAAAACTGCTGCAAACACTGCAAAATAGCAGTTTTCATAAAACGTGTTATTTAGAGGCTAAAACGAACGTTTTGCACAATTTTGCACTGGCACTGTAATTTTAACTTTTTTAAAAATTGGTCATGATAAACGTTTTTGCTGTTTTTACTGGAAAACTGCTGCAAACACTGCAAAATAGCAGTTTTCATAAAACGTGTTATTTAGAGGCTAAAACGAACGTTTTGCACAATTTTGCACTGGCACTGTAATTTTAACTTTTTTAAAAATTGGTCATGATAAACGTTTTTGCTGTTTTTACTGGAAAACTGCTGCAAACACTGCAAAATAGCAGTTTTCATAAAACGTGTTATTTAGAGGCTAAAACGAACGTTTGCACAATTTTGCACTGGCACTGTAATTTTAACTTTTTTAAAAATTGGTCATGATAAACGTTTTTGCTGTTTTTACTGGAAAACTGCTGCAAACACTGCAAAATAGCAGTTTTCATAAAACGTGTTATTTAGAGGCTAAAACGAACGTTTTGCACAATTTTGCACTGGCACTGTAATTTTAACTTTTTTAAAAATTGGTCATGATAAACGTTTTTGCTGTTTTTACTGGAAAACTGCTGCAAACACTGCAAAATAACAGTTTTCATAAAACGTGTTATTTAGAGGCTAAAACGAACGTTTTGCACAATTTTGCACTGGCACTGTAATTTTAACTTTTTTAAAAATTGGTCATGATAAACGTTTTTGCTGTTTTTACTGGAAAACTGCTGCAAACACTGCAAAATAGCAGTTTTCATAAAACGTGTTATTTAGAGGCTAAAACGAACGTTTTGCACAATTTTGCACTGGCACTGTAATTTTAACTTTTTTAAAAATTGGTCATGATAAACGTTTTTGCTGTTTTTACTGGAAAACTGCTGCAAACACTGCAAAATAGCAGTTTTCATAAAACGTGTTATTTAGAGGCTAAAACGAACGTTTTGCACAATTTTGCACTGGCACTGTAATTTTAACTTTTTTAAAAATTGGTCATGATAAACGTTTTTGCTGTTTTTACTGGAAAACTGCTGCAAACACTGCAAAATAGCAGTTTTCATAAAACGTGTTATTTAGAGGCTAAAACGAACGTTTTGCACAATTTTGCACTGGCACTGTAATTTTAACTTTTTTAAAAATTGGTCATGATAAACGTTTTTGCTGTTTTTACTGGAAAACTGCTGCAAACACTGCAAAATAGCAGTTTTCATAAAACGTGTTATTTAGAGGCTAAAACGAACGTTTTGCACAATTTTGCACTGGCACTGTAATTTTAACTTTTTTAAAAATTGGTCATGATAAACGTTTTTGCTGTTTTTACTGGAAAACTGCTGCAAACACTGCAAAATAGCAGTTTTCATAAAACGTGTTATTTAGAGGCTAAAACGAACGTTTTGCACAATTTTGCACTGGCACTGTAATTTTAACTTTTTTAAAAATTGGTCATGATAAACGTTTTTGCTGTTTTTACTGGAAAACTGCTGCAAACACTGCAAAATAGCAGTTTTCATAAAACGTGTTATTTAGAGGCTAAAACGAACGTTTTGCACAATTTTGCACTGGCACTGTAATTTTAACTTTTTTAAAAATTGGTCATGATAAACGTTTTTGCTGTTTTTACTGGAAAACTGCTGCAAACACTGCAAAATAGCAGTTTTCATAAAACGTGTTATTTAGAGGCTAAAACGAACGTTTTGCACAATTTTGCACTGGCACTGTAATTTTAACTTTTTTAAAAATTGGTCATGATAAACGTTTTTGCTGTTTTTACTGGAAAACTGCTGCAAACACTGCAAAATAGCAGTTTTCATAAAACGTGTTATTTAGAGGCTAAAACGAACGTTTTGCACAATTTTGCACTGGCACTGTAATTTTAACTTGTTATTTAGAGGCTAAAACGAACGTTTTGCACAATTTTGCACTGGCACTGTAATTTTAACTTTTTTAAAAATTGGTCATGATAAACGTTTTTGCTGTTTTTACTGGAAAACTGCTGCAAACACTGCAAAATAGCAGTTTTCATAAAACGTGTTATTTAGAGGCTAAAACGAACGTTTTGCACAATTTTGCACTGGCACTGTAATTTTAACTTTTTTAAAAATTGGTCTTGATAAACGTTTTTGCTGTTTTTACTGGAAAACTGCTGCAAAAACTGCAAAATAGCAGTTTTCATAAAACGTGTTATTTAGAGGCTAAAACGAACGTTTTGCACAATTTTGCACTGGCACTGTAATTTTAACTTTTTTAAAAATTGGTCATGATAAACGTTTTTGCTGTTTTTACTGGAAAACTGCTGCAAACACTGCAAAATAGCAGTTTTCATAAAACGTGTTATTTAGAGGCTAAAACGAACGTTTTGCACAATTTTGCACTGGCACTGTAATTTTATTTTTTTTAAAAATTGGTCATGATAAACGTTTTTGCTGTTTTTACTGGAAAACTGCTGCAAAAACTGCAAAATAACAGTTTTCATAAAACGTGTTATTTAGAGGCTAAAACGAACGTTTTGCACAATTTTGCACTGGCACTGTAATTTTAACTTTTTTAAAAATTGGTCATGATAAACGTTTTTGCTGTTTTTTACTGGAAAACTTAGGCAAACACTGCAAAATAACAGTTTTCATAAAACGTGTTATTTAGAGGCTAAAACGAACGTTTTGCACAATTTTGCACTGGCACTGTAATTTTAACTTTTTTAAAAATTGGTCATGATAAACGTTTTTGCTGTTTTTACTGGAAAACTGCTGCAAACACTGCAAAATAACAGTTTTCATAAAACGTGTTATTTAGAGGCTAAAACGAACGTTTTGCACAATTTTGCACTGGCACTGTAATTTTAACTTTTTTAAAAATTGGTCATGATAAACGTTTTTGCTGTTTTTACTGGAAAACTGCTGCAAACACTGCAAAATAGCAGTTTTCATAAAACGTGTTATTTAGAGGCTAAAACGAACGTTTTGCACAATTTTGCACTGGCACTGTAATTTTAACTTTTTTAAAAATTGGTCATGATAAACGTTTTTGCTGTTTTTACTGGAAAACTGCTGCAAACACTGCAAAATAGCAGTTTTCATAAAACGTGTTATTTAGAGGCTAAAACGAACGTTTTGCACAATTTTGCACTGGCACTGTAATTTTAACTTTTTTAAAAATTGGTCTTGATAAACGTTTTTGCTGTTTTTACTGGAAAACTGCTGCAAACACTGCAAAATAGCAGTTTTCATAAAACGTGTTATTTAGAGGCTAAAACGAACGTTTTGCACAATTTTGCACTGGCACTGTAATTTTAACTTTTTTAAAAATTGGTCATGATAAACGTTTTTGCTGTTTTTACTGGAAAACTGCTGCAAACACTGCAAAATAGCAGTTTTCATAAAACGTGTTATTTAGAGGCTAAAACGAACGTTTTGCACAATTTTTCACTGGCACTCTAATTTTAACTTTTTTAAAAATTAGTCTTGATAAACGTTTTTGCTGTTTTTACTGGAAAACTGCTGCAAAAACTGCAAAATAGCAGTTTTCATAAAACATGTTATTTAGAGGCTAAAACGAACGTTTTGCACAATTTTGCACTGGCACTGTAATTTTAACTTTTTTAAAAATTGGTCATGATAAACGTTTTTGCTGTTTTTACTGGAAAACTGCTGCAAACACTGCAAAATAGCAGTTTTCATAAAACGTGTTATTTAGAGGCTAAAACGAACGTTTTGCACAATTTTGCACTGGCACTGTAATTTTATTTTTTTTAAAAATTGGTCATGATAAACGTTTTTGCTGTTTTTACTGGAAAACTGCTGCAAAAACTGCAAAATAACAGTTTTCATAAAACGTGTTATTTAGAGGCTAAAACGAACGTTTTGCACAATTTTGCACTGGCACTGTAATTTTAACTTTTTTAAAAATTGGTCATGATAAACGTTTTTGCTGTTTTTACTGGAAAACTGCTGCAAACACTGCAAAATAGCAGTTTTCATAAAATGTGTTATTTAGAGGCTAAAACGAACGTTTTCCACAATTTTGCACTGGCACTGTAATTTTAACTTTTTTAAAAATTGGTCATGATAAGCGTTTTTGCTGTTTTTACTGGAAAACTTAGGCAAACACTGCAAAATAACAGTTTTCATAAAAAGTGTTATTTAGAGGCTAAAACGAACGTTTTGCACAATTTTGCACTGGCACTGTAATTTTAACTTTTTTAAAAATTGGTCATGATAAACGTTTTTGCTGTTTTTACTGGAAAACTGCTGCAAACACTGCAAAATAGCAGTTTTCATAAAACGTGTTATTTAGAGGCTAAAACGAACGTTTTGCACAATTTTGCACTGGCACTGTAATTTTAACTTTTTTAAAAATTGGTCATGATAAACGTTTTTGCTGTTTTTACTGGAAAACTGCTGCAAACACTGCAAAATAGCAGTTTTCATAAAACGTGTTATTTAGAGGCTAAAACGAACGTTTTGCACAATTTTGCACTGGCACTGTAATTTTAACTTTTTTAAAAATTGGTCATGATAAACGTTTTTGCTGTTTTTACTGGAAAACTGCTGCAAACACTGCAAAATAGCAGTTTTCATAAAACGTGTTATTTAGAGGCTAAAACGAACGTTTTGCACAATTTTGCACTGGCACTGTAATTTTAACTTTTTTAAAAATTGGTCATGATAAACGTTTTTGCTGTTTTTACTGGAAAACTGCTGCAAACACTGCAAAATAGCAGTTTTCATAAAACGTGTTATTTAGAGGCTAAAACGAACGTTTTGCACAATTTTGCACTGGCACTGTAATTTTAACTTTTTTAAAAATTGGTCATGATAAACGTTTTTGCTGTTTTTACTGGAAAACTGCTGCAAAAACTGCAAAATAACAGTTTTCATAAAACGTGTTATTTAGAGGCTAAAACGAACGTTTTGCACAATTTTGCACTGGCACTGTAATTTTAACTTTTTTAAAAATTGGTCATGATAAACGTTTTTGCTGTTTTTACTGGAAAACTGCTGCAAACACTGCAAAATAGCAGTTTTCATAAAACGTGTTATTTAGAGGCTAAAACGAACGTTTTGCACAATTTTGCACTGGCACTGTAATTTTAACTTTTTTAAAAATTGGTCATGATAAACGTTTTTGCTGTTTTTACTGGAAAACTGCTGCAAACACTGCAAAATAGCAGTTTTCATAAAACGTGTTATTTAGAGGCTAAAACGAACGTTTTGCACAATTTTGCACTGGCACTGTAATTTTAACTTTTTTAAAAATTGGTCTTGATAAACGTTTTTGCTGTTTTTACTGGAAAACTGCTGCAAACACTGCAAAATAGCAGTTTTCATAAAACGTGTTATTTAGAGGCTAAAACGAACGTTTTGCACAATTTTGCACTGGCACTGTAATTTTAACTTTTTTAAAAATTGGTCATGATAAACGTTTTTGCTGTTTTTACTGGAAAACTGCTGCAAACACTGCAAAATAGCAGTTTTCATAAAACGTGTTATTTAGAGGCTAAAACGAACGTTTTGCACAATTTTGCACTGGCACTGTAATTTTAACTTTTTTAAAAATTGGTCATGATAAACGTTTTTGCTGTTTTTACTGGAAAACTGCTGCAAACACTGCAAAATAACAGTTTTCATAAAACGTGTTATTTAGAGGCTAAAACGAACGTTTTGCACAATTTTGCACTGGCACTGTAATTTTAACTTTTTTAAAAATTGGTCATGATAAACGTTTTTGCTGTTTTTACTGGAAAACTGCTGCAAACACTGCAAAATAGCAGTTTTCATAAAACGTGTTATTTAGAGGCTAAAACGAACGTTTTGCACAATTTTGCACTGGCACTGTAATTTTAACTTTTTTAAAAATTGGTCATGATAAACGTTTTTGCTGTTTTTACTGGAAAACTGCTGCAAACACTGCAAAATAACAGTTTTCATAAAACGTGTTATTTAGAGGCTAAAACGAACGTTTTGCACAATTTTGCACTGGCACTGTAATTTTAACTTTTTTAAAAATTGGTCATGATAAACGTTTTTGCTGTTTTTACTGGAAAACTGCTGCAAACACTGCAAAATAGCAGTTTTCATAAAACGTGTTATTTAGAGGCTAAAACGAACGTTTTGCACAATTTTGCACTGGCACTGTAATTTTAACTTTTTTAAAAATTGGTCATGATAAACGTTTTTGCTGTTTTTACTGGAAAACTGCTGCAAACACTGCAAAATAGCAGTTTTCATAAAACGTGTTATTTAGAGGCTAAAACGAACGTTTTGCACAATTTTGCACTGGCACTGTAATTTTAACTTTTTTAAAAATTGGTCATGATAAACGTTTTTGCTGTTTTTACTGGAAAACTGCTGCAAACACTGCAAAATAGCAGTTTTCATAAAACGTGTTATTTAGAGGCTAAAACGAACGTTTTGCACAATTTTGCACTGGCACTGTAATTTTAACTTTTTTAAAAATTGGTCATGATAAACGTTTTTGCTGTTTTTACTGGAAAACTGCTGCAAACACTGCAAAATAGCAGTTTTCATAAAACGTGTTATTTAGAGGCTAAAACGAACGTTTTGCACAATTTTGCACTGGCACTGTAATTTTAACTTTTTTAAAAATTGGTCTTGATAAACGTTTTTGCTGTTTTTACTGGAAAACTGCAGCAAACACTGCAAAATAGCAGTTTTCATAAAACGTGTTATTTAGAGGCTAAAACGAACGTTTTGCACAATTTTGCACTGGCACTGTAATTTTAACTTTTTTAAAAATTGGTCATGATAAACGTTTTTGCTGTTTTTACTGGAAAACTGCTGCAAACACTGCAAAATAGCAGTTTTCATAAAACGTGTTATTTAGAGGCTAAAACGAACGTTTTGCACAATTTTGCACTGGCACTGTAATTTTAACTTTTTTAAAAATTGGTCATGATAAACGTTTTTGCTGTTTTTTACTGGAAAACTGCTGCAAACACTGCAAAATAGCAGTTTTCATAAAACGTGTTATTTAGAGGCTAAAACGAACGTTTTGCACAATTTTGCACTGGCACTGTAATTTTAACTTTTTTAAAAATTGGTCATGATAAACGTTTTTGCTGTTTTTACTGGAAAACTGCTGCAAACACTGCAAAATAGCAGTTTTCATAAAACGTGTTATTTAGAGGCTAAAACGAACGTTTTGCACAATTTTGCACTGGCACTGTAATTTTAACTTTTTTAAAAATTGGTCATGATAAACGTTTTTGCTGTTTTTTACTGGAAAACTGCTGCAAACACTGCAAAATAACAGTTTTCATAAAACGTGTTATTTAGAGGCTAAAACGAACGTTTTGCACAATTTTGCACTGGCACTGTAATTTTAACTTTTTTAAAAATTGGTCATGATAAGTGTTTCTGCTGTTTTTACTGGAAAACTGCTGCAAACACTGCAAAATAGCAGTTTTCATAAAACGTGTTATTTAGAGGCTAAAACGAACGTTTTGCACAATTTTGCACTGGCACTGTAATTTTATTTTTTTTTAAAATTGGTCATGATAAACATTTTTGCTGTTTTTACTGGAAAACTGCTGCAAAAACTGCAAAATAACAGTTTTCATAAAACGTGTTATTTAGAGGCTAAAACGAACGTTTTGCACAATTTTGCACTGGCACTGTAATTTTAACTTTTTTAAAAATTGGTCATGATAAACGTTTTTGCTGTTTTTACTGGAAAACTGCTGCAAACACTGCAAAATAACAGTTTTCATAAAACGTGTTATTTAGAGGCTAAAACGAACGTTTTGCACAATTTTGCACTGGCACTGTAATTTTAACTTTTTTAAAAATTGGTCATGATAAACGTTTTTGCTGTTTTTACTGGAAAACTGCTGCAAACACTGCAAAATAGCAGTTTTCATAAAACGTGTTATTTAGAGGCTAAAACGAACGTTTTGCACAATTTTGCACTGGCACTGTAATTTTAACTTTTTTAAAAATTGGTCATGATAAACGTTTTTGCTGTTTTTACTGGAAAACTGCTGCAAACACTGCAAAATAGCAGTTTTCATAAAACGTGTTATTTAGAGGCTAAAACGAACGTTTTGCACAATTTTGCACTGGCACTGTAATTTTAATTTTTTTTAAAAATTGGTCATGATAAACGTTTTTGCTGTTTTTACTGGAAAACTGCTGCAAAAACTGCAAAATAACAGTTTTCATAAAACGTGTTATTTAGAGGCTAAAACGAACGTTTTGCACAATTTTGCACTGGCACTGTAATTTTAACTTTTTTAAAAATTGGTCATGATAAACGTTTTTGCTGTTTTTACTGGAAAACTGCTGCAAACACTGCAAAATAGCAGTTTTCATAAAACGTGTTATTTAGAGGCTAAAACGAACGTTTTGCACAATTTTGCACTGGCACTGTAATTTTAACTTTTTTAAAAATTGGTCATGATAAACGTTTTTGCTGTTTTTACTGGAAAACTGCTGCAAACACTGCAAAATAGCAGTTTTCATAAAACGTGTTATTTAGAGGCTAAAACGAACGTTTTGCACAATTTTGCACTGGCACTGTAATTTTAACTTTTTTAAAAATTGGTCATGATAAACGTTTTTGCTGTTTTTACTGGAAAACTGCTGCAAACACTGCAAAATAGCAGTTTTCATAAAACGTGTTATTTAGAGGCTAAAACGAACGTTTTGCACAATTTTGCACTGGCACTGTAATTTTAACTTTTTTAAAAATTGGTCTTGATAAACGTTTTTGCTGTTTTTACT
Source organism: Montipora sp. Colony 1 RG-2022 (assembly GCA_023091755.1). Taxonomy (NCBI): domain Eukaryota; kingdom Metazoa; phylum Cnidaria; class Anthozoa; order Scleractinia; family Acroporidae; genus Montipora; species Montipora sp. Colony 1 RG-2022. The sequence goes on from JALIRR010007817.1 coordinate 8,903, forward strand.
GGAAAACTGCTGCAAACACTGCAAAATAGCAGTTTTCATAAAACGTGTTATTTAGAGGCTAAAACGAACGTTTTGCACAATTTTGCACTGGCACTGTAATTTTAACTTTTTTAAAAATTGGTCTTGATAAATGTTTTTGCTGTTTTTACTGGAAAACTGCAGCAAACACTGCAAAATAGCAGTTTTCATAAAACGTGTTATTTAGAGGCTAAAACGAACGTTTTGCACAATTTTGCACTGGCACTGTAATTTTAACTTTTTTAAAAATTGGTCTTGATAAACGTTTTTGCTGTTTTTACTGGAAAACTGCTGCAAACACTGCAAAATAGCAGTTTTCATAAAACGTGTTATTTAGAGGCTAAAACGAACGTTTTGCACAATTTTGCACTGGCACTGTAATTTTAACTTTTTTAAAAATTGGTCTTGATAAACGTTTTTGCTGTTTTTACTGGAAAACTGCTGCAAACACTGCAAAATAGCAGTTTTCATAAAACGTGTTATTTAGAGGCTAAAACGAACGTTTTGCACAATTTTGCACTGGCACTGTAATTTTAACTTTTTTAAAAATTGGTCATGATAAACGTTTTTGCTGTTTTTACTGGAAAACTGCTGCAAACACTGCAAAATAGCAGTTTTCATAAAATGTGTTATTTAGAGGCTAAAACGAACGTTTTGCACAATTTTGCACTGGCACTGTAATTTTAACTTTTTTAAAAATTGGTCATGATAAACGTTTTTGCTGTTTTTACTGGAAAACTGCTGCAAACACTGCAAAATAGCAGTTTTCATAAAACGTGTTATTTAGAGGCTAAAACGAACGTTTTGCACAATTTTGCACTGGCACTGTAATTTTAACTTTTTTAAAAATTGGTCATGATAAACGTTTTTGCTGTTTTTACTGGAAAACTGCTGCAAACACTGCAAAATAGCAGTTTTCATAAAACGTGTTATTTAGAGGCTAAAACGAACGTTTTGCACAATTTTGCACTGGCACTGTAATTTTAACTTTTTTAAAAATTGGTCATGATAAACGTTTTTGCTGTTTTTACTGGAAAACTGCTGCAAACACTGCAAAATAGCAGTTTTCATAAAACGTGTTATTTAGAGGCTAAAACGAACGTTTTGCACAATTTTGCACTGGCACTGTAATTTTAACTTTTTTAAAAATTGGTCATGATAAACGTTTTTGCTGTTTTTACTGGAAAACTGCTGCAAACACTGCAAAATAGCAGTTTTCATAAAACGTGTTATTTAGAGGCTAAAACGAACGTTTTGCACAATTTTGCACTGGCACTGTAATTTTAACTTTTTTAAAAATTGGTCATGATAAACGTTTTTGCTGTTTTTACTGGAAAACTGCTGCAAACACTGCAAAATAGCAGTTTTCATAAAACGTGTTATTTAGAGGCTAAAACGAACGTTTTGCACAATTTTGCACTGGCACTGTAATTTTAACTTTTTTAAAAATTGGTCATGATAAACGTTTTTGCTGTTTTTACTGGAAAACTGCTGCAAACACTGCAAAATAGCAGTTTTCATAAAACGTGTTATTTAGAGGCTAAAACGAACGTTTTGCACAATTTTGCACTGGCACTGTAATTTTATTTTTTTTAAAAATTGGTCATGATAAACGTTTTTGCTGTTTTTACTGGAAAACTGCTGCAAACACTGCAAAATAACAGTTTTCATAAAACGTGTTATTTAGAGGCTAAAACGAACGTTTTGCACAATTTTGCACTGGCACTGTAATTTTAACTTTTTTAAAAATTGGTCATGATAAACGTTTTTGCTGTTTTTACTGGAAAACTGCTGCAAACACTGCAAAATAACAGTTTTCATAAAACGTGTTATTTAGAGGCTAAAACGAACGTTTTGCACAATTTTGCACTGGCACTGTAATTTTAACTTTTTTAAAAATTGGTCATGATAAACGTTTTTGCTGTTTTTACTGGAAAACTGCTGCAAACACTGCAAAATAGCAGTTTTCATAAAACGTGTTATTTAGAGGCTAAAACGAACGTTTTGCACAATTTTGCACTGGCACTGTAATTTTAACTTTTTTAAAAATTGGTCATGATAAACGTTTTTGCTGTTTTTACTGGAAAACTGCTGCAAACACTGCAAAATAGCAGTTTTCATAAAACGTGTTATTTAGAGGCTAAAACGAACGTTTTGCACAATTTTGCACTGGCACTGTAATTTTAACTTTTTTAAAAATTGGTCTTGATAAACGTTTTTGCTGTTTTTACTGGAAAACTGCTGCAAACACTGCAAAATAGCAGTTTTCATAAAACGTGTTATTTAGAGGCTAAAACGAACGTTTTGCACAATTTTGCACTGGCACTGTAATTTTAACTTTTTTAAAAATTGGTCATGATAAACGTTTTTGCTGTTTTTACTGGAAAACTGCTGCAAACACTGCAAAATAGCAGTTTTCATAAAACGTGTTATTTAGAGGCTAAAACGAACGTTTTGCACAATTTTGCACTGGCACTGTAATTTTAACTTTTTTAAAAATTGGTCATGATAAACGTTTTTGCTGTTTTTACTGGAAAACTGCTGCAAACACTGCAAAATAGCAGTTTTCATAAAACGTGTTATTTAGAGGCTAAAACGAACGTTTTGCACAATTTTGCACTGGCACTGTAATTTTAACTTTTTTAAAAATTGGTCATGATAAACGTTTTTGCTGTTTTTACTGGAAAACTGCTGCAAACACTGCAAAATAGCAGTTTTCATAAAACGTGTTATTTAGAGGCTAAAACGAACGTTTTGCACAATTTTGCACTGGCACTGTAATTTTAACTTTTTTAAAAATTGGTCATGATAAACGTTTTTGCTGTTTTTACTGGAAAAAACTGCTGCAAACACTGCAAAATAGCAGTTTTCATAAAACGTGTTATTTAGAGGCTAAAACGAACGTTTTGCACAATTTTGCACTGGCACTGTAATTTTAACTTTTTTAAAAATTGGTCATGATAAACGTTTTTGCTGTTTTTACTGGAAAACTGCTGCAAACACTGCAAAATAGCAGTTTTCATAAAACGTGTTATTTAGAGGCTAAAACGAACGTTTTGCACAATTTTGCACTGGCACTGTAATTTTAACTTTTTTAAAAATTGGTCATGATAAACGTTTTTGCTGTTTTTACTGGAAAACTGCTGCAAACACTGCAAAATAGCAGTTTTCATAAAACGTGTTATTTAGAGGCTAAAACGAACGTTTTGCACAATTTTGCACTGGCACTGTAATTTTAACTTTTTTAAAAATTGGTCATGATAAACGTTTTTGCTGTTTTTACTGGAAAACTGCTGCAAACACTGCAAAATAACAGTTTTCATAAAACGTGTTATTTAGAGGCTAAAACGAACGTTTTGCACAATTTTGCACTGGCACTGTAATTTTAACTTTTTTAAAAATTGGTCATGATAAACGTTTTCTGCTGTTTTTACTGGAAAACTGCTGCAAACACTGCAAAATAGCAGTTTTCATAAAACGTGTTATTTAGAGGCTAAAACGAACGTTTTGCACAATTTTGCACTGGCACTGTAATTTTATTTTTTTTAAAAATTGGTCATGATAAACGTTTTTGCTGTTTTTACTGGAAAACTGCTGCAAACACTGCAAAATAGCAGTTTTCATAAAACGTGTTATTTAGAGGCTAAAACGAACGTTTTGCACAATTTTGCACTGGCACTGTAATTTTAACTTTTTTAAAAATTGGTCATGATAAACGTTTTTGCTGTTTTTACTGGAAAACTGCTGCAAACACTGCAAAATAACAGTTTTCATAAAACGTGTTATTTAGAGGCTAAAACGAACGTTTTGCACAATTTTGCACTGGCACTGTAATTTTAACTTTTTTAAAAATTGGTCATGATAAACGTTTTTGCTGTTTTTACTGGAAAACTGCTGCAAACACTGCAAAATAGCAGTTTTCATAAAACGTGTTATTTAGAGGCTAAAACGAACGTTTTGCACAATTTTGCACTGGCACTGTAATTTTAACTTTTTTAAAAATTGGTCATGATAAACGTTTTTGCTGTTTTTACTGGAAAACTGCTGCAAACACTGCAAAATAGCAGTTTTCATAAAACGTGTTATTTAGAGGCTAAAACGAACGTTTTGCACAATTTTGCACTGGCACTGTAATTTTAACTTTTTTAAAAATTGGTCATGATAAACGTTTTTGCTGTTTTTACTGGAAAACTGCTGCAAACACTGCAAAATAACAGCAGTTTTCATAAAACGTGTTATTTAGAGGCTAAAACGAACGTTTTGCACAATTTTGCACTGGCACTGTAATTTTAACTTTTTTAAAAATTGGTCATGATAAACGTTTTTGCTGTTTTTACTGGAAAACTGCTGCAAACACTGCAAAATAACAGTTTTCATAAAACGTGTTATTTAGAGGCTAAAACGAACGTTTTGCACAATTTTGCACTGGCACTGTAATTTTAACTTTTTTAAAAATTGGTCATGATAAACGTTTTTGCTGTTTTTACTGGAAAACTGCTGCAAACACTGCAAAATAGCAGTTTTCATAAAACGTGTTATTTAGAGGCTAAAACGAACGTTTTGCACAATTTTGCACTGGCACTGTAATTTTAACTTTTTTAAAAATTGGTCATGATAAACGTTTTTGCTGTTTTTACTGGAAAACTGCTGCAAACACTGCAAAATAGCAGTTTTCATAAAACGTGTTATTTAGAGGCTAAAACGAACGTTTTGCACAATTTTGCACTGGCACTGTAATTTTAACTTTTTTAAAAATTGGTCTTGATAAACGTTTTTGCTGTTTTTACTGGAAAACTGCTGCAAACAAACACTGCAAAATAGCAGTTTTCATAAAACGTGTTATTTAGAGGCTAAAACGAACGTTTTGCACAATTTTGCACTGGCACTGTAATTTTAACTTTTTTAAAAATTGGTCTTGATAAATGTTTTTGCTGTTTTTACTGGAAAACTGCAGCAAACACTGCAAAATAGCAGTTTTCATAAAACGAGTTATTTAGAGGCTAAAACGAACGTTTTGCACAATTTTGCACTGGCACTGTAATTTTAACTTTTTTAAAAATTGGTCTTGATAAACGTTTTTGCTGTTTTTACTGGAAAACTGCAGCAAACACTGCAAAATAGCAGTTTTCATAAAACGTGTTATTTAGAGGCTAAAACGAACGTTTTGCACAATTTTGCACTGGCACTGTAATTTTAACTTTTTTAAAAATTGGTCTTGATAAACGTTTTTGCTGTTTTTACTGGAAAACTGCTGCAAACACTGCAAAATAGCAGTTTTCATAAAACGTGTTATTTAGAGGCTAAAACGAACGTTTTGCACAATTTTGCACTGGCACTGTAATTTTAACTTTTTTAAAAATTGGTCATGATAAACGTTTTTGCTGTTTTTACTGGAAAACTGCTGCAAACACTGCAAAATAGCAGTTTTCATAAAACGTGTTATTTAGAGGCTAAAACGAACGTTTTGCACAATTTTGCACTGGCACTGTAATTTTAACTTTTTTAAAAATTGGTCATGATAAACGTTTTTGCTGTTTTTACTGGAAAACTGCTGCAAACACTGCAAAATAGCAGTTTTCATAAAACGTGTTATTTAGAGGCTAAAACGAACGTTTTGCACAATTTTGCACTGGCACTGTAATTTTAACTTTTTTAAAAATTGGTCATGATAAACGTTTTTGCTGTTTTTACTGGAAAACTGCTGCAAACACTGCAAAATAACAGTTTTCATAAAACGTGTTATTTAGAGGCTAAAACGAACGTTTTGCACAATTTTGCACTGGCACTGTAATTTTAACTTTTTTAAAAATTGGTCATGATAAACGTTTTTGCTGTTTTTACTGGAAAACTGCTGCAAACACTGCAAAATAGCAGTTTTCATAAAACGTGTTATTTAGAGGCTAAAACGAACGTTTTGCACAATTTTGCACTGGCACTGTAATTTTAACTTTTTTAAAAATTGGTCATGATAAACGTTTTTGCTGTTTTTACTGGAAAACTGCTGCAAACACTGCAAAATAGCAGTTTTCATAAAACGTGTTATTTAGAGGCTAAAACGAACGTTTTGCACAATTTTGCACTGGCACTGTAATTTTAACTTTTTTAAAAATTGGTCATGATAAACGTTTTTGCTGTTTTTACTGGAAAACTGCTGCAAACACTGCAAAATAGCAGTTTTCATAAAATGTGTTATTTAGAGGCTAAAACGAACGTTTTCCACAATTTTGCACTGGCACTGTAATTTTAACTTTTTTAAAAATTGGTCATGATAAGTCGTTTTCTGCTGTTTTTAACTGGAAAACTTAGGCAAACACTGCAAAATAACAGTTTTCATAAAACGTGTTATTTAGAGGCTAAAACGAACGTTTTGCACAATTTTGCACTGGCACTGTAATTTTAACTTTTTTAAAAATTGGTCATGATAAACGTTTTTGCTGTTTTTACTGGAAAACTGCTGCAAACACTGCAAAATAGCAGTTTTCATAAAACGTGTTATTTAGAGGCTAAAACGAACGTTTTGCACAATTTTGCACTGGCACTGTAATTTTAACTTTTTTAAAAATTGGTCATGATAAACGTTTTTGCTGTTTTTTACTGGAAAACTTAGGCAAACACTGCAAAATAACAGTTTTCATAAAACGTGTTATTTAGAGGCTAAAACGAACGTTTTGCACAATTTTGCACTGGCACTGTAATTTTAACTTTTTTAAAAATTGGTCATGATAAGTGTTTCTGCTGTTTTTACTGGAAAACTGCTGCAAACACTGCAAAATAGCAGTTTTCATAAAACGTGTTATTTAGAGGCTAAAACGAACGTTTTGCACAATTTTGCACTGGCACTGTAATTTTATTTTTTTTTAAAATTGGTCATGATAAACATTTTTGCTGTTTTTACTGGAAAACTGCTGCAAAAACTGCAAAATAACAGTTTTCATAAAACGTGTTATTTAGAGGCTAAAACGAACGTTTTGCACAATTTTGCACTGGCACTGTAATTTTAACTTTTTTAAAAATTGGTCATGATAAACGTTTTTGCTGTTTTTACTGGAAAACTGCTGCAAACACTGCAAAATAACAGTTTTCATAAAACGTGTTATTTAGAGGCTAAAACGAACGTTTTGCACAATTTTGCACTGGCACTGTAATTTTAACTTTTTTAAAAATTGGTCATGATAAACGTTTTTGCTGTTTTTACTGGAAAACTGCTGCAAACACTGCAAAATAGCAGTTTTCATAAAACGTGTTATTTAGAGGCTAAAACGAACGTTTTGCACAATTTTGCACTGGCACTGTAATTTTAACTTTTTTAAAAATTGGTCTTGATAAACGTTTTTGCTGTTTTTACTGGAAAACTGCTGCAAACACTGCAAAATAGCAGTTTTCATAAAACGTGTTATTTAGAGGCTAAAACGAACGTTTTGCACAATTTTGCACTGGCACTGTAATTTTAACTTTTTTAAAAATTGGTCTTGATAAATGTTTTTGCTGTTTTTACTGGAAAACTGCAGCAAACACTGCAAAATAGCAGTTTTCATAAAACGTGTTATTTAGAGGCTAAAACGAACGTTTTGCACAATTTTGCACTGGCACTGTAATTTTAACTTTTTTAAAAATTGGTCATGATAAACGTTTTTGCTGTTTTTACTGGAAAACTGCTGCAAACACTGCAAAATAGCAGTTTTCATAAAATGTGTTATTTAGAGGCTAAAACGAACGTTTTGCACAATTTTGCACTGGCACTGTAATTTTAACTTTTTTAAAAATTGGTCATGATAAACGTTTTTGCTGTTTTTAACTGGAAAACTGCTGCAAACACTGCAAAATAACAGTTTTCATAAAACGTGTTATTTAGAGGCTAAAACGAACGTTTTGCACAATTTTGCACTGGCACTGTAATTTTAACTTTTTTAAAAATTGGTCATGATAAACGTTTTTGCTGTTTTTACTGGAAAACTGCTGCAAACACTGCAAAATAGCAGTTTTCATAAAACGTGTTATTTAGAGGCTAAAACGAACGTTTTGCACAATTTTGCACTGGCACTGTAATTTTAACTTTTTTAAAAATTGGTCATGATAAACGTTTTTGCTGTTTTTACTGGAAAACTTGCAAACACTGCAAAATAACAGTTTTCATAAAACGTGTTATTTAGAGGCTAAAACGAACGTTTTGCACAATTTTGCACTGGCACTGTAATTTTAACTTTTTTAAAAATTGGTCATGATAAACGTTTTTGCTGTTTTTACTGGAAAACTGCTGCAAACACTGCAAAATAGCAGTTTTCATAAAACGTGTTATTTAGAGGCTAAAACGAACGTTTTGCACAATTTTGCACTGGCACTGTAATTTTAACTTTTTTAAAAATTGGTCATGATAAACGTTTTTGCTGTTTTTACTGGAAAACTGCTGCAAACACTGCAAAATAACAGTTTTCATAAAACGTGTTATTTAGAGGCTAAAACGAACGTTTTGCACAATTTTGCACTGGCACTGTAATTTTAACTTTTTTAAAAATTGGTCATGATAAGTGTTTCTGCTGTTTTTACTGGAAAACTGCTGCAAACACTGCAAAATAGCAGTTTTCATAAAACGTGTTATTTAGAGGCTAAAACGAACGTTTTGCACAATTTTGCACTGGCACTGTAATTTTATTTTTTTTAAAAATTGGTCATGATAAACGTTTTTGCTGTTTTTACTGGAAAACTGCTGCAAACACTGCAAAATAGCAGTTTTCATAAAACGTGTTATTTAGAGGCTAAAACGAACGTTTTGCACAATTTTGTGTTATTTAGAGGCTAAAACGAACGTTTTGCACAATTTTGCACTGGCACTGTAATTTTAACTTTTTTAAAAATTGGTCATGATAAACGTTTTTGCTGTTTTTACTGGAAAACTGCTGCAAACACTGCAAAATAGCAGTTTTCATAAAACGTGTTATTTAGAGGCTAAAACGAACGTTTTGCACAATTTTGCACTGGCACTGTAATTTTAACTTTTTTAAAAATTGGTCATGATAAACGTTTTTGCTGTTTTTACTGGAAAACTGCTGCAAACACTGCAAAATAGCAGTTTTCATAAAACGTGTTTTTTAGAGGCTAAAACCAACGTTTTGCACAATTTTGCACTGGCACTGTAATTTTAACTTTTTTAAAATTTGGTCTTGATAAAGGTTTTTTGCTGTTTTTACTGGAAAACTGCTGCAAACACTGCAAAATAGAAGTTTTCATAAAACATGTTATTTAGGAGCTAAAACGAAAGTTTTGCACAATTTTGCACTGGCACTGTAATTTTAACTTTTTTAAAACTTGTTCATGATAAACGTTTTTGCGGTTTTTACTGGAAAACTGCTGCAAACACTGCAAAATAGCAGTTTTCATAAAACGTGTTATTTAGAGGCTAAAACGAACGTTTTGCACAATTTTGCACTGGCACTGTAATTTTAACTTTTTTAAAAATTGGTCATGATAAACGTTTTTGCTGTTTTTACTGGAAAACTGCTGCAAACACTGCAAAATAGCAGTTTTCATAAAACGTGTTATTTAGAGGCTAAAACGAACGTTTTGCACAATTTTGCACTGGCACTGTAATTTTAACTTTTTTAAAAATTGGTCATGATAAACGTTTTTGCTGTTTTTACTGGAAAACTGCTGCAAACACTGCAAAATAGCAGTTTTCATAAAACGTGTTATTTAGAGGCTAAAACGAACGTTTTGCACAATTTTGCACTGGCACTGTAATTTTAACTTTTTTAAAAATTGGTCATGATAAACGTTTTTGCTGTTTTTACTGGAAAACTGCTGCAAACACTGCAAAATAGCAGTTTTCATAAAACGTGTTATTTAGAGGCTAAAACGAACGTTTTGCACAATTTTGCACTGGCACTGTAATTTTAACTTTTTTAAAAATTGGTCATGATAAACGTTTTTGCTGTTTTTACTGGAAAACTGCTGCAAACACTGCAAAATAGCAGTTTTCATAAAACGTGTTATTTAGAGGCTAAAACGAACGTTTTGCACAATTTTGCACTGGCACTGTAATTTTAACTTTTTTAAAAATTGGTCATGATAAACGTTTTTGCTGTTTTTACTGGAAAACTGCTGCAAACACTGCAAAATAGCAGTTTTCATAAAACGTGTTATTTAGAGGCTAAAACGAACGTTTTGCACAATTTTGCACTGGCACTGTAATTTTAACTTTTTTAAAAATTGGTCATGATAAACGTTTTTGCTGTTTTTACTGGAAAACTGCTGCAAACACTGCAAAATAACAGTTTTCATAAAACGTGATATTTAGAGGCTAAAACGAACGTTTTGCACAATTTTGCACTGGCACTGTAATTTTAACTTTTTTAAAAATTGGTCATGATAAACGTTTTTGCTGTTTTTACTGGAAAACTGCTGCAAACACTGCAAAATAACAGTTTTCATAAAACGTGTTATTTAGAGGCTAAAACGAACGTTTTGCACAATTTTGCACTGGCACTGTAATTTTAACTTTTTTAAAAATTGGTCATGATAAACGTTTTTGCTGTTTTTACTCGAAAACTGCTGCAAACACTGCAAAATAGCAGTTTTCATAAAACGTGTTATTTAGAGGCTAAAACGAACGTTTTGCACAATTTTTCACTGGCACTGTAATTTTAACTTTTTTAAAAATTGGTCTTGATAAACGTTTTTGCTGTTTTTACTGGAAAACTGCTGCAAACACTGCAAAATAGCAGTTTTCATAAAACGTGTTATTTAGAGGCTAAAACGAACGTTTTGCACAATTTTGCACTGGCACTGTAATTTTAACTTTTTTAAAAATTGGTCTTGATAAACGTTTTTGCTGTTTTTACTGGAAAACTGCTGCAAACACTGCAAAATAGCAGTTTTCATAAAACGTGTTATTTAGAGGCTAAAACGAACGTTTTGCACAATTTTGCACTGGCACTGTAATTTTAACTTTTTTAAAAATTGGTCATGATAAACGTTTTTGCTGTTTTTACTGGAAAACTGCTGCAAACACTGCAAAATAGCAGTTTTCATAAAACGTGTTATTTAGAGGCTAAAACGAACGTTTTGCACAATTTTGCACTGGCACTGTAATTTTAACTTTTTTAAAAATTGGTCATGATAAACGTTTTTGCTGTTTTTACTGGAAAACTGCTGCAAACACTGCAAAATAGCAGTTTTCATAAAACCTGGCACTGTAATTTTATTTTTTTTAAAAATTGGTCATGATAAACGTTTTTGCTGTTTTTACTGGAAAACTGCTGCAAACACTGCAAAATAGCAGTTTTCATAAAACGTGTTATTTAGAGGCTAAAAC
>JALIRR010007818.1:0-5000 GCA_023091755.1 Montipora sp. Colony 1 RG-2022
ACGTAAATGTGGTTGTGTGAAGACAAGTTAAACGGGAAAACAGCTCACTTACGGTTGCCGTCCGCGTCTCAAAACGCGCGTGCTTAAGCTCCCTAAAGCCCGCCGCACACTTGAGGAAAGAGCTGAGCAAACTGCCTCGCGAGGCGGTTTGCTCAGCCGTTTCCTCACGTGTGCGGGGAAATTGTGGTGAGAAATTCGCCTCGCGAGGCCGTGAGAATAAAATCAAACATGTTTGATATTTTTGGCCTCGCGAGACAAATTCCTCAATGTGTGCGGCCATCGTGAGAATCGAGCTGAGCTTGGTTTAATCAAGCATCCAATAAAAATACATGGCATACTCACGTGACTCAAGCGGTTCAGGATGGTGTCGGAGGAAGAAATTCCGACCTCACTGAAGTCACGTGAGAATGCCATGTATTTTTATTGGATGCTCCACTGACCAAGCTCAACTCGATTCTCACGATGGCCGCACACAATGAGGAATTTGCCTCGCGAGGCGAAAAATATCAAACATGTTTGATTTTTTCCTCACGGCCTCGCGAGGCCAATTTCTCACCAAAAGTTCCCCGCACACGGTGAGAAAACGGCTGAGCAAACCGCCTCGCGAGGCAGTTTGCTCAGCTCTTTCCTCACAGTGTGCGGCGGGCTTAAAGTTATGAAGTCGTCGTCGTCGTCGTCCTTGTTTGAGAGGGAGCTTACGCAAGGACGACGCCGCCGCCAACGAGAACATGGTCTAAAAATATTATTTCCCGTCATTGTAATTATTTCGTTATAACTCCAAGTCGTTCGGAATGGAAAGTGTGTATCAACATTGCAGGGATAAAATTGGCATGAACGGTGTGGTTGTTTGGGAAAAAAATAAAATGTTTCGTTAGGTTCTCACTTCCTCTACACAACCTCAAATTTGATTAATTCACGTCGTTAGGGAGTTTAAGCAAAGACGACGGCTACGGCAACGAAAACGTTAGTCCAAAATTTAACATAGCGCTATCGCAAGTATTTCGCGATTATTCCGTCTTGTTCACCTTGTACAATGCAGGCGCACTATCCTGTAACTGGGTGGGTACGAACGGCGTTTAGTCAAAACAGAAAATGACCGTTTCATTGTTATATGCTCACGTTGTCTTCAAAACCTAAAATACCTAAAATATGGTGATTTCACGTTGTTGTTTCCTGGAGTACGGCAGAGAAATGCACGGAAATTCGTGTTGCACGTGCAGCACGAGTATTTTCCTTTTTTAACCAATAATATACTTGCTTAGTGGAGTTGCTGTACCCGTAGCCGTCGTCTTTGCTTAAAGTCCCTCTTGTCAGGACGAGGACGGCAAAGAAATGTAGCAAAATGCAAAGTTCACGTGCGGGGCGTGCAGAGCTATTGTTTTTGCTAATTAGACCTATTGTTTTGTGGCCGGGTGTTAAACAGTACATTTTGTCCTATTTCTGAATGTTTTTTTTTTTTTTTATCAGGAGGCAGACTCTCGACAGTGGAAAGGAATGTTTACCAAACACCCTCTTTGGTGAACGTTTATTTGGGACATGTCCACTTCGTTTTACATTCAGGATCATATAAAAGAACAAGAGATTTGTTTTCCTACATTCAGTCTGACCAAATAACGCTAAAAGAAATACCAGAAAAGTGACCTTAGTAACGATAATACTCAGTGACCTTAGTAAACGATAAAATAAGGAGGTCTTAACTTTCTACAAGATTCTACAAGAACATTATAACTGTTTTTGTACAGAACGTATATCTCTTTACATCTATGAATGTAGCTAAGAAAATCTGTTTCAACAACAAGGATATTGTACTGCAGTGATAGGTGAGGAAACGTTTTTTTTTTTTTTCAAGAAAAAATCTAAAGAGATTGTGCATGGGACTGTGAAAACGTTTCTTGTAATTAGACTGTTATATGTGCTATACTTCAAGCAAGCGAACGAATAGTTTCCATTTTGTCCGAGTGCGTTAATGATATTATTACACATAACATGAGAATTTTATTCCATAAAGCTCATTTGTACAAATCTATGCGCTTTATTTTCACATGTGGAAAAGGCTTATACAGCCAATCAGAATGGCGTACAGCTATTTCACATGTGGAAGTATAACCAATCAAAATCGTACTTTGTTAGTGAACTAAATTAATTTTGCATTTGGTTCTATTGTTAGTGAGTTTTTGTTTCTAATTTGCGTTCAGAAAACTATTTTAATGAAAATTCTCGTCTTATGTGTAATAAACAGTTCACGACATAGAAAGTGCTTTGTAAGGGATTTTATTCACTCGTTGTTTGTGTCAAAAACCCTCACTCGCTTGTTTCTCGCTCGTTCGGGTTTTTGGCACAAACTTGTGAATAAAACCCCGTACGCCGCACTTTTTATGACGTAAACTATATTTACCGGCTATGTTTATATTGAAGTGCGAGTCATGCACGAAAGCGAGAAATGGTCCTCTCACTTGCCTGGACAATTTAAGCAAATGACACCTGACTTCAACGGCGTTCAAACTGATGCACTCTGCGATGCCAGTGCAATTCTCTGCCAACTGAGCTAAGAAGCCACTCAGTTGGGAGCAGGTCGATTTGTGTTGGGCGCATGTGTTCCCGTGAAATGACTCGATGAATGAAATAAATGTATAACGCTTAAACTGTCCGGATGAGTGAGCGGACCACTTCTCACTTTCATTAAAGGCAACCTCCACTTCTACAAAAAAGTAACTTTAAATCACAGGAAATAACCTTTACAGTCAAATCTGTCAAAATTTTTTTCAAAGAAAGCCTTTGTATCCGAAATAAACAATTTTTAGAATCGCTTGTTTTTGTTTTCAAATTTGGCGGGCGCCGCCATCTTAAATAATTGTGACATGTAACGGTTGCCCTATTGTTATTAGACAAAAGCTCTTTGTTTCAGAACACTAGGGCGACCGTAACACGTCACAATTATTCAAGATCGGCACCCGCGAAATAAGCGATTTTTGTAATTCAGTTGTCCTGATATAAACACTTTTTCAAAACAAATTGGAACAATTTTTTGGGGAAACATTGTTTCCTTCGGTTTAAAGTTCTTCTGTAGCAAGAGTGGAGGTTCCCTTTAATAGGGAACTTACGTAAGGACGACGACTACTGCTATCAGAACGCCACAAGACAAAATGTCTTTTGAGAAAAAAAAATGGCTTTGCGCGCCCCGCACGTGCGTTTCATATTTTGATACATTTCTTTGCCGTTGCCGTCCTGACGACGACGTGATATGACCAAACACGAGGTTGTTTGGAGGGCGTGGGCACCTGACGATAAATTTCTAAGTTTTCTTTCCAAAGCTTAAGATCGCCGCCGTTCGAACAATTTTGATCCTGGAATGATTATGCACACTTTCCCTGCTGAACGACTTGGAATAATCTGGAAATTATTGCAATAACGGGAAATAATATTTTTGGACAACGTTCTCTTTGCCGACGTCGTCGTCGTCGTCCTCCGTACGCTTCCTAATAGAGACCTTTAGATTCTAGTACGAGAACGACTAGATTTTCTCACAGAACAACAGTGAGCGCGCGCAAACCAGCGTCATTTTGGCGGGAAAAACGTGATACCGTCGTCATTTTAGTACGAAATTTTGCAAAAATGTTGTCGTGTCAAAACAATTCATCAACACGGTAGCACTTTGGCATTTTTCGATAAGCAAGAAGGCTCAGCTACCATCAATAAGAATAACTGAGCACCCTATGCTGCAACAAAGAGTAAGATCAATCGACGGGGTTAGAAATTTTCTTACTATTTTCGCTAAAAACGGTAAGTCAAATCTCGTTCTCGTCCTCGTCCTAGAATCTAAACCACTCTAATGATAGCGCGGAGCACCACTGGTAAGAAAACTGTGCGAGAAAGTTTCGTTTTGGCCACCGTACGACCGTCCACCCCTTCATGTACGCCAATGTGACCAGTATCAAGTTACAAGTGAAGCTATTATCCTCGCAGTTATGTACGGAATTTTTGCAATTGCATGCGTAGAGAAGCCTGTAAATTTCACGATTTCAACGGGGTTTGAACCCGTGACCTCCGATACCGGTGCGACGCTCTAACCAACTGAGCTATGAAGCCACTGACGTCGGGAGCTGGTCATTTGTGGGTTCTAATGTTCCCGTGAGGATGAATCAACGATGAAATGATGTATGAAATGGATCATATATGAACTGCAGATATGAAATCAAGTGAAGCTATGATCCTCGCAGTTATGTACGCAGTTATATCCGCAGTTCATATATGATCCATTTCATATATCATTTCATCGTTGATTCACGGCCGAGTGCCTCCAGAATTTAGCCGAATTTCTTCCACTTCCAAAGGTCGCTCGCCTCCTAGCCTTAAGCACGTAGGAAGTCGATAATTTTGCTAGCATCGTGCCAAAAATCATCGCATTTACACGGCTTTTGTCATCGCCAGATGATGAGGACTGAAGTCATGCATAATTGGAGTTTGATCAAATTAAATTAACCAATCAAAAAGCGCAGATATTCCCCAAGAGGGACAAAATTATAAATCTGCGCTTTTTGATTGGTTGATTGGATTTGATCAAATTCCAATGATGCATGACTTCTGTCCTCATCATCTGGCGATAACAAAAACTGAGCGAAGCTTGAAAATCGATCGGGATTTTGCGGTTGCAGAGCCGTGTAAAGGCGCTGTTACACTGTGAAATGTTTCGTGCAACTTTTCTCGCATTGTGGCGGGACAAGTTGCATGAAACATTTCACAGTGTAACATACCCTGCAACGGCCAAAATCGTTGCGAGACAAGTTACACGAAAAGTAGAACTTAATTCTACTTTCGGCAACGACTCTTGCAACTTGTCTCGCAACGATTTTAGCCGTTGCAGGGTATGTTACACAGTGAAATGTTTCGTGCAACTTGTCCCCGCCACAATGTCGCCAAAACATTGCGAGACAAGTTGCACGAAACATTTCGCAGTGGAACAGCGCCTTAAATGCGAAATCGAAGCGTCCCAAAAACCCATC
>JALIRR010007818.1:10000-12500 GCA_023091755.1 Montipora sp. Colony 1 RG-2022
TTTTCGACTTAATAGCCCTATTCACGGTTAGTTTTTCTCATTTGCATTACAATGTAATATAACGTGGATGCGAGGCAATTTCGGGTTAAAACTATAAAGTAGCCCGAAATTGCCTCACATTCATGCTGGATTACATTGTAATGCAAATGAGAAAAACTAACCGTGAAAAGGGCTGTTAAAGTTGTCTCATCTTATCCTATGAGTGAATGAATAACAAAAAAATTGCACAATTTACAGTGCTATACCAACAACCACTTACAATTCGGTACTACGACTACCATGTTTCTTAATGACATTGTTTATAAATACCTACAGCCTAAAGTTTAAGATCGGTCTAATTCAATTTCCATTCTTGTTTAGTCGAAATGGTAGTAATTTCAGCTCATTCAGCGTTCGTTGGACTTAAGTCGTTCTGGTACACGCGTGGAAGAGAGACCGAAGTAGCAAAGATTGAAACCAGTCTGAAAATAAAGAACAGGATGAATTCTATATCAAAATGACTAAATGTCCTTTTTCTCCCCCAGGACTCGGGTTACGCCGCGTCAACGAGTCAGATGAATACAAACTTCGCCGTGAGCTATTTGAAAACATGGACGTCATGGTTCGTCCTGTTACGTCGTATTCGGATGCCGTCGGTGTGTCGTTTTCTTTGACTGTCAGATCGTTGAACGACTTGGTAAGCAGCTAGCTAGTAACTGGCATTGATCTCATTACGTGGAGTCAAGACAAAATAAGGGCTACAAGATAGAAACTCCTGGTCCAGCTTTTGGATAAGTCAATTTCGCCAAGTTATGGTCTCTCGAACGAACATTTGTTTTCCAAGACCCCTGCATTAAGAGGCATATTGAATATTCGATATCCTTCCACGCGCTCCGGTATCGTCACATCGAGGTTAAACACTATGCGCATGTATGGAGAAACAGATGTATCGTGTTCCTTTTCGTCTCAAACTAAATTTTCCTTTAGCGAAATCTATTATCCCAGCTAACTCTCTAATTTTCCCCTACCCTGTTTTCTCTTGGTGGAGTGGTGATTTTCAGAACGTGCTGAAAGGAACATTGTTTGAGCCAACAAAGGGAACTATCAACGATGAAATGATATATGAAATGGATCATATATGAACTGCGGATATGAAATCATTCCTCACGGGAACGTTAAAACCCACAAATGACCAGCTCCCAACGTCAGTGGCTTCAGAGGCTCAGTTGGTTAGAGCGTCGCACCGGGTATCGCGAAGTCACGGGTTCAAACCCCGTTGAAGTCCTGAAATTTTTAGGCTTCTTTACGCAATTGCAAAAATTGCGTTCATAACTGCAAGGATCATAGCTTTACTTGATAAAGGGAACAATCGTTATTTTCCACTTTCCACCCTAACGTGTTTTCAGGGAAATTGCTTTTTCTTTTTGAAAATGCACTCATCTAACTAGTATTGCACGTGGTGGATAGTATTAGTACCTCACACTTTGACTATGGCATATTCCCCTGTTAGCTCACCTGGTTGAGCATCGCACTACCATGGGGGAGGTTGTGGGTTCAATTCCTGCCGGACCAACTCTCAGGGTGATTGAATAACCTTGTAGAAGGTGCTGCCTTTGTGATGACATATGCAATTGGCTAGCAGGTAAAATTATTTGAAGCTATGGAGTACTTAATCGCCAATAAACGGAATGTCCCATTAAGAGCCACAATAGTTCCAAAAAAAATCGTTGCTAATAGTAATTATAGTTGGTCCAGTTGAAACTACAACCTCGGCTATCTTCTTCCGATTACGTCGTTCAGTTACTTTTTGGAGATGTATGTATTGCATTATGCATTTTGACTTTCATTCATTTTAGGCAAACAAGCGACAGGTGCTTATCACAAGTGTCTGGATTACACAGGTCAGCTTTCTTTTCACTTAGTTTACGACCATTATTTAGACTGAATTGTGCTGAGTATGGTCTGCTATCTTCACGATCTTGCTAAAACGTTGTTATAGACTTTCTAGTAATGGATCTTTAAGACATCGATTCAGGTTATTAAAATCATAAATTGATCGACCAATCAAATGACAAAGAGGGCTGTCTCTAACGACTTCACAAAATTCAAAATTTCCGAGTCGAATCCGTCAGCTGGGATAACCACACCATGATAACGAGTACCTCCCTCTTAGGTTATTTTTAGATGATATCAATTTTCCCGCGTTACGTTGAAGTTTCGTGGAGGAGGGAAAGTGCAGCAAATTCTGTACGATGCCACTCTCCGTTTTCAAAATTGAGTTTCATGGCCTGATAAAATTCATTGTCTGCAAGATACAGGTTTCAAACATACATCCTTGAAATTGCTTAACTGCCTAGTTTACAGTGATACCAATTTGAATAATTTCCAATCTATCAAACCGTGTTAAATAATTTTGACAGGTGCAGATATGTTTACCTTGGTTGCATTGCGTTACTTGTCCATTTTAGTGCTTACTTTCTCATCGTCTACAAAATTCTGTCGCTTACAAAACTCGTCCTTG
>JALIRR010007819.1:2500-12500 GCA_023091755.1 Montipora sp. Colony 1 RG-2022
ATGATTTGCATTTTTGAGTACTCCTGATCTATTGCTACTAATCTTTTCTTATCGAATAACAAGTAGGGATCACTTATGTATCGAATAACAAGTGAGCAGCCTGAGTTTCACCGATAATACAGCCTGACAAATGTCTCGTTACAGCGGCGTAAATGAATAAACTGGGGTTTCACTTTTTCTCGCTCACTCACGCCACACTATCGGCGATAATCAAACCAAACTAATGTCTGGCTCAGTCGCACAAGCGCGACAAAATGGTTGTCTCGCTTTGTCTCGCTCGGTTCTTGCCTTAAAAACAGCTTTATGGCCCGAATCGGGCCCGAATCTCGCTCATTCAGGCCACAAATTTTCGTACGGGACGTCTTTTTACTAGTTTTGTGTATTTCTTTTTGAGAACAAAGTATTCTTGTCGCAATGATTGAGGAGTTGTGTGATTAATTTTGCAGTGTTTTCTTTAAGTGTCTGCAAGTATTATCATACCATGGTTTTTATTTTGGTCTTTTTACGAGTCTACTACGTGATGGTACTAGGCAAAGTTCAGCAACTGATTTTAGTATTTGATTGAACTGTGAAAGCGCGTCATCTATTGGACCATGGTGTTCTGTACTAAAAGATTTAAGCCTCTTTTGAGTATTAAAACTCGACAATGTACTTGCAATGAATTTAACTTTGGATTCTGGCTTCCAAAGAAATTAGGTGAAGCGGGTTTTGCGAAGATGCCTCTGCCCTTGGAGGTTCTTTTGGGGTGCTGTTGCTGTACATGATGGCACAATTATGGGAAGCCAATTAAAGAGGGATAGGACAGTGATCAGAATATGGTGTCAAAGCTTGAACTTGAAATCCTTACACTGTGCTTTGAATGATTAATTAAATCCATTGGATTGAATAATTAATTGATTACATGATTGATTGAATGATTGATAGATTAATTAATTAATTAATTGATTGAATGATTGGTTGATTGATTGAATGAATATTTGATTAAGATTAACGATTAAGTTAATCAGCCTTTTGAACAACTGGGCCCTGGTATAAATGCACCGACTGCACTCCAAGTATTTTGGTGAGCCCACGAAACTAGTCAAAATAAAAGAGACAAGTAAAAATATCCCACGATAATGCACACTAAATCAGCCAATAAGCTACTTAATTATTAAAAAACTTAATTTTTTTGCACTATATTTTCTGCAATTGAATTTTAAACAACCATCAGAATCACAATTACTAGTCAAACCGTTCTGAGATTTACTGTAAAAATACATGTATAACGGAATATTTGCACTCGTTTTGTGCGTTTTCTGCACAATAACTGAATGTAGATGGGTAACTGAAAACCATTAGTATCCATCGTAGTAAGGGAGAAACCAATACTGGAGAGAGCATACTATTGTACTACTCACTGTTGTGTTGTAAAGGCGGAAAAGCAATGGAATAAATGCCAGGGCAACAGAGACCACGATGGAAAATTGCACATAGCCATTGTGACTTTTATGGGTGTCCTAAAATGAAATGAAGTTAATAAAATGAAAGAAAAACTTTCGACCTCTTTTTTCTATTTCATTTCTTTTCAAAAGAGCATGTTAAAACGATTAGAGACGTACACGTATGCCATTCCAGAATAACCGCTGTCCTGTTTTCAAATAAGTATGAACTGCAAATTAAGTCTTTCTCTTGAATATTAATTTTGTTCAGATATAATGTGGAACTACATGTACACCTCAAAAATTATGCTTTGACGGAGACCGCGGAGTGACTACAGTCCACAGATTTTTACTGTCCCATACGCAATGTATCACTCGAGTAATGGTCTCTGCGGTCCTTAAAATGAAACTGAGGATGCATACAACTCGGAAAGGGCCTAGTTCATCACAATTCACATGAGGAACTTACCACTTTATTCTTGATAGCAGTGCTTATTTCCATGAGAGTGAGTTGTGCTTTTTTACATTGATTTCCTTCCCAAATAGAAACCATAACTGTGAAGGGAGAAGAAAAAGCCAGTAGTAGATGGTACAAGCCACTCACCAAAGGTGCTCAATGGTGCTGCCACAAAAGAGCAAGTTCTTCAGCAGGTGCTAGCTTGTGAGTGACTTGTCTTGCTGTGTATATGGATGATCATAAAAGGTCAAAGGAACATTTTCACAGACGTCTGTGATGTTATGAGATGCATCTCAGAAAGCTGAGCTAACTATTGTTTTTCCCAAAAGCTATGCTTCTAGCTACTGGATAATACCAGGAACCGTCTTCAGCAAGGTGTGTTACAACTTGAATTGAAAAGTGGCTCTTTTATAGTGTTTGCCATGTGACCATGCCTTCGGATAAAAGCAAGGCTAGACCTAATCTTTCTTTGCAAACGAACCTCACTCTTTTTCATACAACAATACAAGCTAAGGTTCTTAGCAACAGAACATGATTTAACTGACTTCCTACAAAAGCCACAAAGTTTGTATCACATTGACGTCAACTCCAAACTTACTCTCATTCAAAGGGCAAGTACATGTAACATAGCACAAATTACTCTCACAGTCCACAACCTCATGTTAGGTCCTGCGAGTGTTGCCCACAGGTACCACGACGTTACAAACTCACACAGGTCAGCTGCCTTCCTACTCACTCAGTACCTTTCTCAGCTGTAGGTGGTGGTGTTGGACAGGATTCGAGTCCTGGAGATCCACTGCCCTGTTAAAAAATGTGAAAAGTTTTCCCTAAGAAAAAAAAATATATCATCACCCAAGTACTAATTAAGTGGACTGATTTTCCCTTGGGCACATATTGTTCTAGCATTTTCGACTATCTTTCATATAACATCATATCTTTTATCTCGGAATTTAAAGTAGCTCGATGTAGCTAGTAACTCCGAGCATTTACCCTCCTGACCATGATTCGCCACAGAGAACAGACCACAACACCAGGAACTCCACGCCCTACTCTTTGTGAACAGTTTGTGGGTTCTTTTACATCCCACTGGGTCATGAACATAGAAGGTTTGTGAGACGAAGCCAACAGGTTTTCTTCCTTATCCGACAAAACTAGAGAGTCTAATCATTTGCAGAATTGTGATGTGATTACAAACAAGGCAGCTCTTTCTCCTCCGCCATAACTCACACATTATTTTTGTATTGTTTCGGTGATTATATCACCATAGCTTGCATAACTTGCAGGCCTCATTATTATGCTATTCCTCGTACATGCATATGTAATTAGCCTGCTCTTATAAACTCTTGTGCAATGTTGTAGCTCTTGCCTTTTTCCTTCATGTCTTTGAATAACTGAAACTAGTTACAGTCTGATCGTTCTGAGATTTCGCTCAACTTATTGGTGTGGTGGCAGCAAAACGGTCTCAAAGAACCCACAAAGACAGGGACACCAAAGTGTTCTTCATTTCTAGCCGTTTCTCCCAGCGATTTAAACTTTCTGGATTTAATGTTCCAAAGTCATGACTTCTCACAGAGTGCCGAAGCAATGGTTGCTTTCTTCGAACGAGACTATCACATCTATCGAAGCATGGGAGAACAACTTTAAATACATTCTATCCCTTGACCCAAATTTTGCTGATTTCCTTACTAACGGATTGTCGTGGGGTAAGAAAACAAACACTTCACCCCTTCGCGGTTTCACCAACGATCCCGAATCCGTTTCAACGGCAAGAAGAAGAACTGCCGCTCAAAAGGTAGCACACTTGAAAATGATGCTTGGGCAAGTCGTGAATTATGCCCCAATTATTTCCTGGAACTCCTTCATTAAGACCTCAACGTCTGTTAACAGCATTTTGGCAAATAATTCGACAACATTACGGTTTGCAATCCACTGGCTCCTGTTTCTTGGACCTTGTGTACATGTATATTTCATTGAAGCCTGATCAATGCCCCAAGGATTTATTTCAAAGCTTTTTGGCCTTCATTGAGGACAACCTTCTCACTACCTCTAGCAGAATCTCCCACCATGGTGAAACACCCCCAGTCAATGAAGAAATGTCACCAACTCTTGAAAACTGTGCTGTTCTGACATGGTTACACTTACTACCACCACAGCCTCCGTCGAGACGTTAAGCAGCGATATGGAACAGCTACCAAGTAGGACTCTGGCTTCGGTGAAACCTGAGATTTCTCAAGCTCTCGACTCTTTATTTGACGAACTCCAAACCAGTGAAGAATCAAAGGTCTTATGCTCCGCCCCTCTTACAGACTACCGCTTGTTTGTCTCTGCTCAACGCAGACCTCCGCCTAAGCCGTGTGCCTTCAAGGCTTGCCCATGCTGCCAGCAAGCCGGTCGCCCTGATTTTCATTCTCATTTGATCCGCCAAGTAGCTGGTCTTCAACCGCACAAGACCTGTTATGATTACCAGTAAAGTCTTGACCAGGCAGACCCATCAGATCACTATGAGCTGTCAAGTACGCAGGTTTACCCCTCCTCCGTAGGTTTGGCCCTACCAAAGATGGAACCTCCTGTCTCTCGTAGAGTAAATGGGTCTCAATCTCCATTCCTTCACGCCTTTTATGGCCACCATCCCTTGCATCTCACAATCAATACCGGGGCAGAGACTAACATGGTGAGGGCTTCCCTAGCTAAACAAATTGGAGATAAGGTCACCAAAAGCACCCAAACCCCTTTGCAGGCTGATGGGCATACACCATTATCTGTAGTGGGTGAGACTCGCCTTCCTCTGATCCGCCGTGGTAGATCTCTCACTCTGGAAGCCCTCGTGGTTGAAGATCTGGATGTCAATGTTCTGGCAGGAACTCCCTTTATGACCTCCAACGATATCTCAGTAGCTGTTCCCAAGGCTCTCGAGTCCATCACACCGTAAGAGCCTGTTATCTCCTCCGTGCACAAAACGTGAACACCACTGTTTTGGCCCGGTAAGTTCCTTGAGGTCGACACACCTGTAGATCTCAGTTACGACTCCACACTTGCCACTGATGCCCGTATGGATTCTGTCTCTTCCAGTCCCTGCAAACCCACTCACGCCGGGCCTCAGCCTCACATCATCCAAGCCGTCGGTGGTAAGCTAAGATTCCTAAAAAACACTGAGGAATCCCTGCTTGTCCATAAGAACGACCACTTCTGTCAAGCTCTCCTTGCTGTACCAGAACCACCCAGACTCTCCTCTTCAACCCTTGTAACCAACTCAACAAGGTTAACAGTTTCTCCTCTATCTCCTTCTGAGTCCGTTCAGATGGACCTGAGCGGTTTGACATCTCCCTACAAGAAAGCTGCATTCACCTCTCTCCTGAAGGAGTTCCAAACTGTCTTCGATCCGAATATTGTGGGTTACAATGGAGCTGCCGGTCCGATTGAAGGAGTTGTGAACATGGGTCCTGTCGAACCCCCTCTCCCCCAGTGCAAAGGGCACGTCCCACAGTACTCGCGTGACCAACTGGATCTACTCCAAACTAAATTTGACGAGCTAGAGTCCCAAGGAGTGTTCAGTCATCCAGAAGACCTAAAGGTAGTGGTCGAGTACTTAAACCCATCATTTCTGGTGAAGAAGAAGAATGGCGGCTTTTGCTTGGTTACAGCGTTCACTGACATAGGCCGTTATAGCAATTAACCCCAACCTTTGCTACTACCGGACGTAGACTCCACCCTCCCCAAGATCGCTTGCTGGAAACACATCATCGTCTCTGACTTGTCCCAAGATTTCTACCCATTCTCCCTTGCCAAAGCTTCCATGAAATACTGTGGCGTAGTCACCCCCTTCACCCCCTTGTGCCATGGGAATCCCTGGACCTGAAACAGCCTTAGAAAAACTTATGTGTTGTGTCGTGGCAGATCTTCTCCTGGAAGGTTGCATAGCTAAGATAGCCAACGACCTATACTATGGTGGTAACTCTTACTGTCAGGAAGTCCTCTCCAATTGGAGGAAAGTCCTCTCGGCTCTAGACCGCTGCAATCTTCGCCTCTCTGCCACCAAGACCATAATATGTCCTTTTTCAACGACCATACTTGGCTGGATATGGTCCCAGGGCTCACACGTTATTGTTATATTGTTTTGATGATTATATCACCATAGCTTGCATAGCTTGCATGCTTCATTATTATGCTATTTCTCGTACACGCATATGTAATTAGCCGGCTCTTACAAACTCTTGTGCAATGTTGTAGCGCTTGCCTTTTTTCTTTTGTGTCTTCGGATAATAACTGAAACTACGTAGTTGCAGTCTGATTGTTCTGAGATTTCGCTCAACTTATTGGATGTCAGTTAATCTAAGACCCTGAGTGTTGGTCCAGCAGAAGTCAAACTCATGAAGTCCTGCGTGGCAGCCCAGTGCACAACCAACTGAGCCAATGGTGCACGGTGGAGTTTATGAAATTTCCAGAAATTTTCCAGTAGGATACACTGACATGTAGCTTTACCATGGTGAGATGCATTTTTTGTTGATAATCTGAAATTGTTGGAATGTTCTTAACAGGGGTAACAATTTAGGCTTGATTATCTGCAGCAACTGTCCCTGGAAAGGAGCCCGCACCCTGCTGTATGAGGACTTGACTCAAGAGAGTGGTGGAAATAGCTTAGTCACACCAATGACCTCCCAACAACTACAATCAGCGGCAAAAGTAGTTGGGACGCTAGTGTCAGAATGGGCCTGAAAACCTCTCAGACGTCAGAAACTAAGCATAACTGTCAAAATTCCCCTGAAAGCTTCAAAATACAAGTCCCCCCTCCCCCAATCAATGTTGAAATAGACAAGGAAATGTATGTTCACCACTGGCAACATTGTTCTGGGGGAGAGGGGGCAATTTTTCTAACTAAGTAAGAAAACCAACTTCAAATGGTGAGTGTCCCAAGACTGCCACTGATTGTAGGTCAGACACTACTACCACTAAACTAGAGGAGACTTATACTGTAGGAACAAAGCCATTAAACTAGGTTGATGTGAAAATGACATTGTCCTTCTATACCACTAGGACTGGAGTGAGTGGGTGAGTGAGTGAGTGAGTGAGTGAGTGAACTCTATTTAAGTATCATTCATTCTAGCATTTTCTGCACTTATCCGAGTGCATTAGTTAAGATTTATCTATCTATTATCAGGCCTGAGACTACTTAATTGAGTAAGCAATGCCTGTTTGGCTAAACATCCCTCAGCTACATGTACTAGCAACCAGTCTAAAACAGGTACAAAGTAGCGCACTACGTATTATTAAATTTTTCCCTACGAAAACTTTAAAACCCCTGGTTGCATCAGGACTGACTACTTAGAAGGTTAGAAGGTCACATGTTAAGTCGCTCAGGATTCCAGGTCATTCTATTGGGTTTTTATTACCCATGTAGACTCTGATTCGACATAGTTAGAACCTTAGACCTGGTTTAGCTCTTAATAAATTAGTATATGGAAGCCGCTACAGATGCAGGATGCAGAGATCGCAAGATTTTGTTACCTTTAAATTTTAAACCTTAAGGAGTATAGTTATCTAAGCTGTTTTATTGCTTGTATATATTATCGTTTCTATGATTTGTATAATATATTTTAGCTCTGTAATTCAGCTATTCTGCTGCAATGAGTTTTAATAAGCAGTTTATTATTATTATTATTATTATTATTATTATTATTATTATTATTATTATTATTATTATTATTATTATTATTACATAATTGTATATACCTTATACACATATAACTTCCGATAGACCACTTTCAATAATCATTATGTAAAATTCAACTTTAACAACAAACATTATTTCGAGGTTCTGGGAAATAAAAATAAATTTGAATGAGTTTTTTTTCCCGGAGCCTTGAGGTGATGTCTTATGTCTAGGCCTAATTTTTAATATAATTATCGAAATTGGTCTATTAAATTTTACATCATATCAGGTTAAAACTAAGATAAATGCTAAAATTATAATTATAGGTACTGTAAGTAACTGTAATGAAGTAACCTAGACTTCTAATACATACATTTATTTCATTTCTAATTATGACGTTGTTGTAGCAATTTATTGTTATGAGGGGATAGTAACTGTTAAGCCTGGAGAATGAATGAAGAGATGTATAAATCAATTGAATGCAATAAACTTGGGGATATTCTTGGTAAATGGGTCAAGAGCATTTTCACTCTGGGAAGATAATACTGTAATAATAAACTTTATTAAGTGCCAACACTGTATTTTACACTACAGTGTTGAGGCACCAATTAGCGACACTGAACAGAATCAAATCATATGAAACTGTGCTTTCTGAAAAGAGGGGATAACCGGAGTTTCGGATAACCTCTTGGAGCAGAGTGGAGAACCAACAAACTCAACCCACATATGACACCGTCTGGGAATGGAATCCAGGCCACATTGGTGGGAAGCGAGTGCTCTCACCACTGCACCATCCCTGCTCATTACAACCGCTTACACATTCAATGGTCTCCAAGTGTAGGGTACTGTATGCTCAAAGAGGTTGTTTAATTCAAGTTACATGGGTCTTCAGCAAACCTGATTATCCCAAGCAAACGGGTCTTCATTGTTACTTTCCATATCTACATCCGACACATCACTCTCTGTTGTAGATGATGTGGTTTCTCCACTTTCACTCATTTCTTCCTCTGTTTTATCGATGTAGCCATCCTTCACATGTTCCTGTTCCACATTTTTCACAGCTTCAATGTTTTCTTTATCATCACTTGCTGGTAAAAAGCAAATTTAAAAAGTTTTCAATTTGGTGTCATAAAGTTGTAAAGTAAAAACAGAAGCAGCAGTTGTGCATGATCAATCAAGATGCATTATCATTATGTAGGGCAATGTTAAGGTGATTCCCCAGAAATAGAACTTGTTGTAGATTTCCGATAAAACATAGCACACCGTTGTACATGTCAAGATGATGATAAAAATATAATAAAAAAGGGGGTCATTTCCATGGTACGAGGCTTACAAATATGGCTATATTCAAGCCACTTTGACCATTGCAGCACATCCCTAATGTTGGACAAGTTTAGCATTTACATGTAGAAATGCAATCCATGAGATAACGTGGAACCTGGTGTCAACCTGTGGTTAATTCACTTACATATAGATCTGAAAAAATGTATTTGAATGGCTTTGGAAGTACTTATCGCTCCAAAATTAGATTTAACTCGAGTGTGAGCTGTTCGACTCCTAATTGGTCCTTCCAAACAATGAAAATTGCCATAAAACTGGCCAGAGATTTCTTTACTACTCCATGAAGATACCATTGTCACCAAAAATATGAACTTAAAAATGGGGGTCGAGGTACTCGTTCAGGAGAAAATAGCCATTCCTTGACCGGATTAAGCTTGGCGTCAACGAAAATCCACCATTTTATCAATGTGCCTGCACTACTGCGCGTGTCAATGACGCAAGAAATTATGTGCAGTAGGGTTGTGCAATGGAAAACCAAGGAATCACCTTAACTGCCAACTATTTGACTCAGTTGGTTGGCCATTGGACTACTGTGAGGGACGTGGAGGATCAAAACTCTGGCCGGGCCAACACTCAATGTCTATAAACAACTGAGGAGAAAGTGCTGCCTTTGCAATGAAATCTCCAAGTGGTTAGACTTTCTAGTCTCCTTGGATAAGGACCATAAGCTATAGGCCCTGTCTTGCATCACTTGTGTGGGATAGCCGTAAAGAACCCAAACACTGTTCAAGAAGAGTAGGGGACAGTCCTTACTGAGGGTGGCCTCTCACTCATTCTGTTATTCAGTTAAGATTCATTTTGTAAACTGCATGGCTGCCATTTGTGGCATAAAGCAGTCTCCCACAAAATGTTGTGAATTGGCCCTGAAAAGCCCCATAGGGGAGTGGTTAATTGCATATTCATTTATTAATTTCCTTTCATTCGTTTAAGCAAACTTTAACTCTGTCAAGGCTGGTTCATGTTAAACGAACTTAACATGACAGTTTGCACAAATTTACATAAACTTGATTACTAAACTTAAGATCATTTCTTTTCCTGATCCTCGTCAAATCCTTAGCTACAGTTATGACAAAAAATACCTTGAATCTTTGTAAGGAATATAACTTACAATAACATTATTTTTGGTCAGCATAA
>JALIRR010007819.1:17500-20223 GCA_023091755.1 Montipora sp. Colony 1 RG-2022
AAGAGTCTGCTCAATAAAAAGTAAAGTCTCTGCTTACGAGCCAGAAGGCTCATCAGGCCGGCACTTATCTTCGGTCTCTGATTAGCATGAAGCGACTAGGAGTATTTCTATTCCCCCCTGGATGGGATGTTAGTCCATTGCAGGGTTACCCCCAGCATTTCGCCGGTACCCATTTATACACCTGGGTGGAAAGAGGCACCGTGAGAGTAAAGTGTCTTGCCCAAGAACACAATGTTCACAATGTCTCAATTCAGGACCACTCGATACCGTGTCTAGCGCACTACCCATGAGGCCACCGCGCCTCTCCCAAAAGTTTCAATACCATAAAGTTCTGTCATTTTATTTGCCAAACTGGCTGTAAGCCTTCACAAAGGATTGGGAAGGTCTAGAGTTTACTAGGAACTTATTAAAGTAGCACCAGCAAAACACTGTCAGTGTTGAGAATCATCTGTGCCTGCTTAAGGTTACCATATACACTGTACCTTCCGGGGTGTCTCGCATCCAAGCGACGTAGCGCATCTGGTTTAAACTGCAGATACCTAAACCCCTATATCAAATTAAAGCTTATAAAGCTGACTATCAAACCATATCAAGAATTTTGAAATTAAATGAATTCTCAAATTTTTCATGACCTCTAAATTCAAGCATCCAAATCACCTTTTCAAAGCTACAAGTCAAAGCAAATTTTGCTTTTCGCTATTTTATTTTGTTCCTCCGTTTCCCAACCCAAAGCGCTGAAAAACTGTCTGCGTTTTGCCATACTCAGTTGCAGTGAAGAGTTACAGAACATTTCGAAATAGTATTTTAAAAATGTTAAGTGTTCGTACAAAAATCTCTGAGAAAAAATATTTTTACATAAAAAAATCGCAGACACACTATTGTTGTTTATATGTTAATCTAGACTAGCCACTGTCAAAATCTTAGGACAACTGGACAAATGCCATTTGAGTTTTAGCTCTTTAAAGTGTCTGCTTCAAGTAAAAAAAATTGATACAAGAAAACAGCGCTAGGACTGTCAATCAAACGGGTAATTTTTACTTCCGTCCAAAACGTAAAACCGTTATTTCTCCACCAATATTTATTCTTTTGAGTAATTTCTTTTTTACATTAATATCCCATTTCGATCACTACTTTAACCAAAAAATCCAAATTTGAAGTAAATTGCCGATTTGAAGGTATATGGTAACCTTAAGGATGAGAAAATCCCAGAGAAAGATCCTTACATGTAAACATGATTTCAACTACTTTTACCCAAATAATCCTTGACATAATTATATTAATTCTAAAAAAAAAACAACAACTGTTACTAACAATAACATGGGAACTTCTCTCTCCATTAAAGTTAATTTTAATTTTGTCACTTACCAAGGCTGGCCCACAAGCCTCTGACCATGTTACAACCTGAAAGATCCATAATATTATTCATTATAGCTATTGAAAATTCAAGGATGTATAGAGCATACATTGTACACTCTTCAACATCAAGTTTGAAGTATCAACCTTGTTTTTGTACTCAGTCTAGGAATGAGGCAATGATTAGGAAGAACAACAAAAAACAAATGTCCCCACCAAAACTATGCAAAACAACCACCTGGAGAAATAAAATGTACCCCTCACCTTCCAAGGAGACTCCCATTCACGTAAATAAATAATAAGTACTAGTAATTCACATAAATACAGCAACAAAAACAGCACCCATAACTTGGGGGACAACTGCTGTGTCCACCTGAAAACAACAGAAAATGTCATTAGATTTGCACTCTAATGATTCTAGAGCTTGGATAACATACTGTATGTCCAGATTGCAAGCAACTAGATGTGCACAAAAAGTGTCTTCTTTTACTCCTTGTCATCAACTTTAAAATTACTTGTGTCTAGAACTACAGCTGTACTAACAGCTGTATTTAACATTGTAGTAACACAACTTTAAGGTAGGGCCACACCATCACTACAGGCACTTTCGGCAGAGAAAGTTGTTGTGTGAAATATATGTGGAGATGTAAAAAATGTACACATGGATATAAGGTCTTTTTTTTCCCAGAACAAAGACATAAGACCATCTGAATCACAGGATTCAACAACAAGATAGCTGCATGTTTGATGGCCTCCCACGAGTAAAACTAACTTCTTAATGGCTTTTAAATTTCAATCTGGTCTGACTACAAAATGGAAAAGATGATCACCAGAATAAACCAAATACATGAATCTCAGCTCAGTAGACAACTTTCTATAAAAGCAATCCAACCAAGATACAGTAGAAAAGTTGATCCCAATAAAGAACAACCACAGCAGGGTTTTCAATAATAATTAGTATTGTGCATTGGTGGTCAGCGTGACTCACCCCTACTTTTCATGAATTTGCCGCCTAAGTACATGTACTTTGATTGAGCAATGATCTGAAATTTTACAAATGTTATGATAAACATGAACCACAAAACACAAACCTTGGATTGGCCAAGCTTTGTTTATGAAAAAGCAAATAATATATAAAGAATCTGCATGTAAGTTGCTCAAATGCAGAGGAAACTCTGTAAGAGGAGCAATCATAAAATTCACCAGGGGAACATACCCTCATTCATGATTGTGCCTTTATTGAAAACCCTGCCAAAGATTAATGTAATAGAGGTTTTTACCACCAAAGCCATACTTGTTGGGTTTTATTTCTTACCATGTACGGAAAAATGGAAACAAAAGAACATGGATTACACCTTTCTGTGTAACGG
>JALIRR010007820.1:5000-20216 GCA_023091755.1 Montipora sp. Colony 1 RG-2022
TTTATTTTTTGAAGGGCAGAAACAGTTTTGTACTCGTGCAGCTAGGTCGAACGAAAAACCAAAGATTCTGGGATTAAAAAAAAAAAAAAAAAAACAAGCCCATTTTGAGACTTATGTTGTCCCGATCAAAATTAAAATGTTCTAATATTGTTTCAATTTTTTACGATCGTATAAATGCACGATTGACTTCTTGTTCAACTTATTTATGAAAGGGGCACACATCTGAAAGTATTTATTTGACCTTCTAGCACCGAAATCGAGCGACGGTCAAAGCAATTTTACTCTAACATATACATTAAGGGCGCGTTCGATTGACCGTATTCCGGAATAGGAATACATGGAATATAAGTTAGAAATCCTTCGTTTTTACGGAGATTTATATTAAAATTGTCAAGCACTTGCTAAAATGCTATTTTGAACATATTTTTATTATCCTTGCTGCTTCGAAACGAGCCAATGATACCGTTTTAAACATTACTCCACGTATTCTTATTCCGGAATAGGGTCAATCGAACGCGCCCTAAATATGTAGAATATTAAAATATTATAAAGTTAATAATAAATAAATTAATGTGAAATAATTAATTACCTTATTACATGAAATTTTCGCGACACTGTAATTTCGCGAATTTCGCGATGTTTTTTGAATCGCGAAATTAAAGTGACGCGGACAATAAGTGTCGCGAACATAACATGACGCGTAAATTAAGTGAATAACTATACATCAATAATGGATATTAATGAAGAAAGGACGAGTTTATCAACATTAAAAAGTTGACAAAATCACGTTTGTATCTATTCCGAGGCAATTGCAACTCCTCATACCAAGACATTTACAATCTATCATTCGAGTCTTAATGTATTTTTCATTTCTTGGTTTTTACATCAATGATTCATGTTTTTAAAAGCGATTTTGTACATTCCCTGGATCGGAAGTAATTAAACCATGCATGCATTTTGATGAGCTTTTCTCAGTGTCGTTGTCAGTCATGATTTCCGAATTTTTAAAAGAAAAATTCTTCATTCTTAAAAGATTTTAAACTATTATTCATGATTCATGATTTCGCTTCCATCCCGAAATTTACACAAACGACTCTGGAGATCATGGTCAATTGACTAAAATTAACGAACAAGCGTAAAATTCTTGCGGAAATTGTTAGAACTTGTTACTGTTCTCATATAGACCCGTCGCTGCATCTCTTGTTGTTAATTTTGACGTTATTGTAAATAAAGTTGTTCTATTTTCTTAAAGGATAAGTTAAATGCCTTTAAATAGCGTCTTAGGTACTAAAGATCGCGAAATTAAAGTGATTCATAGTACAAGAATTTCAGAAAATCGCGAAATTTAAGTGTCGCGAAATACGCGCATCGTAAAATCGCGAAATTAACGTGTCGCAAAAATTTGATGTAATAAGGTATATATTAATTATAATTACTTGATTAATTACTTAATTAAAATTATTATTATATTGATTCTATAAAAGTAGTATTGTTTCAATGAAAACCGAACTTTGAAAAGCGACCAAATGCAGCAATTGCCTGTGATAAAGTTGGTTTAATAAAATGGTTTGAACATCTCGCGATAATTACACACAACTACTGTGTTTGGGTCTCAGTAGCCATTTCAAATAGCGCTGATCCATGACATTTAAATCTGAACACCCATTATATTATAAGCGAGCAATTCCTAGACGAAGTCGGAGTGAATTTACAAAGAAGTATACTGATGTACGTCAACTCAAATATAACCAACCTTTAGTCGATCGCCAAAAGGTGCTACGGCTTTTACCTTTCTGTTGAGAAAAAAAAAAAGGAAATTTGTATGAGGTCAATTGGAAGAAAATCACAGCGAATTATCACTCGTTTTAGACTTTAAAAAAGATTCCGTTTTTCAATATCACTTATGCCATTAAATTTAATATATTGTTGTATGTTATGACTACAGGTTTTCCAGCAAAGTAGTTCAGTATATCAGTAAACTTAAGGAGTAATACAGCTTTACTGATAGCAAACTAAACGACAATATGGTGATTGAGTTAAAAGTCGATCTTCTAAAACTCAGACTTGATGCACAGCGCCACAGACTAGTCAGGACCGTAGATGATGTAATCATGTCCCTAGGGGCACTTAACTAACACATTGTAGAAATCTTGGACTTTTGTGAGTACTTACTCAGACAATAAGCATAGTGTCTTTTCATTATTGCTGAGATATAGCTATTATCTCATTCTTTTGTCCAAAATAATACCTGGCACAGGGGCACCCAACGTCAATTTTCTGAAAATATCTGTTCTGAAGACGATTTGAGATCTAGAAGTTTCGGAACATTTGTTGTAAAATTTATTGCTTGCCTGCCTGTCCTAGGATTTTCGAACATCAAAAAAATGGTATAATTGCCCATTTTAACGGATTTTTACTTTAAAAAGGTCACCTAGAATTTTCGGGAGCCTTTTTTCTGGCTAAAATTTTCGAAAAAGTAAATTTTGATCCCTATAATTTTCGGACCACTAGACTTTCAGCTAGGAAATCCGAACAGATGAAAAATTTTTAGGGGATAAAAATATGCCTATATCTACAGTTTAAATACTAAAATACGTTGAACAATGGTATGTTTAAGTGGTTTTGAACTATGTTCTCGTTGGGTGCCCCTGCTGGCAGATAAATGCACTCTATTCCTTCTTCTCTTAACGATAATAGTCTCTCCCTTTGGGCCTCGCAGAGTCAAATTGAGTGAAAAACAGCCAGCGTTACAACCGTCAAAAGGGTGGGAAAGAGGGAGGCAGAGGGAGTGCTGAAATGGAAGGGGTTATGCACTCGCTCTGCAGGCCTTTTCCCCTCCCCTCTTAACGTTTGCTACGCAGGCTAAGTGAAAGAAAATCCATAAAATCTATTTCATTACGAAATGCTGTTCCACAGAATCACATATAATGAACCATTAACTTAAACAAGGGAGGGCCGTTGCCAGTATGAAGCGAGCCGAAACATTTGCCTTTGTCCTTTTAATGATTTTTTTTCAAGAACTGCATTTTATGGCTGTGGTTCAAGGAAATAATTCGTATAGTTGGTTTATTATGTTACGTCATCGCCGCCATGTTGGTGAACCGTTCGTCCAACAGCAATTGGACTTTGCAACATTGTTATCTGTGTCTCTAGAGATTAGTTGCAAACCACCCACACTAGCAAGACCCTCTTTATCGCTTCGGTAAGAAATTTTTTTTCCGTGTTACGGCCTTGAATTACGCTGTCGCAACAAATTACTCAATCACATTAGCGTTGAAATTCTATATCAGTTTATTCCTTTACCTGAACA
Organism: Montipora sp. Colony 1 RG-2022; assembly: GCA_023091755.1. NCBI lineage: Eukaryota > Metazoa > Cnidaria > Anthozoa > Scleractinia > Acroporidae > Montipora > Montipora sp. Colony 1 RG-2022. The sequence goes on from JALIRR010007820.1 coordinate 8,311, forward strand.
AACAAACTTGACAAATAGACTTTTATTTTGAAAACGTTTGACCATACCTTTTTCGAGCAGCTCCTGACCGAACCCAGAGCACAGTAAGACAAAGAACAGAAACAGTTGCTGCCAGCCTCATTGTTGCTTCCTTGATGATGCAAGGCTTTTCTTGATTTTTTTTTTTCTTTTACGCTTGGCAGCGATCTTCACTCTCTAATATCTACGCACAAAAAACGATTCACTTAAATAATCACGCCCGTGAACGCCTTATGACATATTTGGAAACTTGGAGACAATACATATTGACCTTCCCGGCATTTTAATTATGCCCGGATATCACGTCATTAGCATAAAGGTTCATTATGGAGGCGGTCAAGGGTGTTTAATTCGCGTTTCGAGAAGAGTCGGCATCTTTTTAGATTGAGCTTTAAAGCCTCTACTGCGTAACAAGAGATTTAAATTGTTGCAAATGTTGTTAGGCTCTAAGAAGGGATAAGCTGTGACAGCATGGCATCTTCAGTATACTTCTTTTCAGCTGTATACACAAGTGTAATTAATATTTCGTAATAAACGAGTTCTTTCTCGAATTTTCATAGCCAAGGAGGTGCATTGAAGAAGCATTAGGCACATAATGAGGTCGACAACCCCGAACTAATTAGCCTTTTGAACATAATTGGAGGGCCAGGCCGTCTTTTCAAGCTCATTGAAAGAGCTGAGCCTTAGAAACGTCACTGGCGCCTTTTACAATAGATGCATTCGCATAGCAAGGATAAAAAATAGACAAAAACTTGCTTAGTAGGAATCAAAAAACAAACTTTCTTTTAATCAGGAGAGCCTTTGCGGGACCTAGGGGCATGGCTGGGATGCAATATAAATTCAGGTTTGTTCAGGTTTTGGTGGTACACAAGAAAACAATCTTACTCAAGAAAAGCAGAGAAAATTGTTTAATTTCCCTCTAATATCGATACAAGGTGCCTCTGTAAGGCTTTTGTGTTCACAATAGCGCTTGAATGCTTTCGTCACATAACTACTGCAAACGAAAAACATCCCGGCACTAGAGTGGGCCCTACAGAGCAACAGCCAGCAATCAAGACCGACCCATGATGCCGCGGGAATATTTGGAAAAAAAGATGGGTTTACTTCGAGTATCATCGGCAAAAAATAGATTTCTTCATTGGATTTACCGGGGTTTCATTCAACGCCTCCTTTATTATAACTCAGTTTTGCCGATCATATTTCAGTCCGAATACTATGACCTTACAATAGTTGAATGATCTTCCTCACAAAATTTATTACTTAGAATATTTGATCTAGAAATCTGAACTAGAAATCGGCAGGTCAAATGTGCAACTTCTGCAAAAGAGTATTCGGATTGTTTTTGTTCAAAGCCAGCATTCCTCTGGTCATCATTGACATAAATACATCATTTCATTGCTGAATAATTATAAGAGAATTTACCCACCAAGAAAGTGAAAGCAGCATTTTATCCTGTTTAGAGCTTTGCGAGATATACAGTAAATGAGATTTGTTGCTAGAATTGTTAATAATGTACCCCCAAGACACATTAAAATTAAATTAGGCTGAGCGTTAAGTATATTTGCTTATACAAGACACACGCGAATTATATCTAAATATGAGAAAAACTATTAAATCCACCAGAATTAAATCACTTTCTCAAACCCAATTCTTTAAACAATACAAGCTGTAATTCTTGAGTTTCCAAATTATCCATTAATAAGAGTTTAGTGACCATCTTGATTATGATCTTTTCACTAACAGTTCCCGATTCTGTTCAGTATTGCATCATTTTAAAATTGTACTTAAAAGCTTAGCAGTGATCCTGTTATGACGCCAGCTTCTTTTTATTTCATTTTATCGTATTAATGATTTTCTTTTTTTCTCCTCCCTTTCCACGATGCCTGTGCCAATAACTCAACTGACTGCGCACATTTTGAAGTTTTTCCTTGTATGAATTTTATTTTGTTGTAACGTTATGCAAATGAATCTTATTGTTTGTGGGGCAATTCCTGTAAATAACGCAAAAATAATCAATATCAAAAATCAAATCTAAATTTAGTAGCAATCACGTCGAAAACCGCAGTCTCATACCGTCATTAGTGAAGCGGGCCGACGCTAGCAAAGCCGAGATTAGCGCAGGCATAAAAAACGACCAAACAATCTGATCTCGTTTTCCTTGTGATGATGTTTTATTTTTCCATCAGTAAGACTGTGGGCAACAAAAGCGCAAATAAGGCAAAAGCATCGAGCTTCCACACGACCACATGGGATTTGCTGTGTAAAGCTACACCAATAAATAATGCCACGCGAGAATGAAGGTAGCATACTCTACTTTTCCATTCTTTTTTGCTTGTGTTTACGCCGCCGCCTACACTTAAAGCTAATGCATTAGGGCGCTTTCCTTTTGTCAGAACTGGCCTGCCAGACCTGTCAGTTTGCACCGAAAGAAAATGCAACAATTTGAAGGAGTGCTCGTGTTACTTTGAAGGGGTTGTAAAGTTAGTCCGTTCTATTTCCCAGTCTGATCGGTCAGTTCTGTCAAATGAAAAGCGTCCTTAGTAAAAAGCCATGTTAATTTCTTTTATCGAGTCATCATCAATGCCCTTTCATTGGTGCCTGGCAGAACCAATGAGGCATTGCGCAACCGTCGAAATGTCTATGACAACAATTTACCGATCATAACATAAACTAAAGTGGGAAGCAGCAAGAACTAATTTCCTCGGGGGAAAAACGAGAAAAAGGGTCATCTCAGTTAAGACTTTGGTGACATTAAACTTTCTTAGAGTCCGCAGTAAACTTTGCTGCACATGACCGGAAGCGCCTTAAAAAGCTCTCGCATCATTATAGCTTGATTTTCCTATTATATAATCCCACCGTGTGCTGATTCAAACGGACGCTGACGGTGTATTTTAAGCTTGTCGAGGGGTGAAGTTGCAGTTCAACAACGTGGGAGATGACTAAGGTAATGTAACAGATATTTTATCTTGATTTTCCTGCTATATAATCCCATCGTGTGCTGATTCAAACGGACGCTCGGAGTGTATTTTAAGCTTGCCGGAGGGATGAAGTTGCCGTTCAACAACGTGGGAGATGACTAAGGTAATGTAACAGATATATTGCAAAAGACCAAAGTAAACGAATCAACCAGTGAGAAGAAAATCGTTACTCCCGTCCATGACGATAGCTTGCGGGCACGATTTTTGAGCTACAAGACATTAAACTTTCCCAATATTTTAGCAAACACCCCTTGGATACCGTTATCGGCGCGACAAAGAAGTTAAAAAATAAGAAACTGAAAAAAAATCGTTCTCATTTAAAACCGAATAAGCAACGAGACTAAACTGAAAGAGATAGGCCAACATGTTGTAGCTGTTGGTCAAGAGTAGGTTTGTTCATTTGATATGCAAAACTTCTTTTAATTTAATTTTAAGTCGCGACTTGGCTGAGTATAATATTGTGAAACATTCAGTGGAACAATAGTCTCGACGATAAGTGTCGAAGTATCTTAACTCATCCTTTAAAATTGTTTTTCTAAGTAAGCGAATAATGTATCAATTTATCCATTGTATTTTTCTTATAAACAGGTTTAACTTCAAATTATACACTGCAACTCATTCACAACTGAAGATGGCATAAGTATGTCGAAACATGTCTTGTTTTATTTCTTCAAGTTATTTCTCATCTCCTGTTCTCAAGAACCTTTGGTATTGAAAGCTACAGCTACACAGAATAGAAGAGATTCGAAACTGACGGTGAAGTCACCGAGGATCGAACTGGGGAAATCCGCGCACCATAACCAACTAAGCTACGCCTGCTCTAATGAGATCCGACTCTAGTTTCACGAACTTAAAAACAACTGATGATTGAGTCATCGAAACATTCTAACTTCCCGGGTTACTATCGCTGATTTTTGTTCTTAAACAAAAAAATCACCCATGCACGAACTTATTTCTTACCCCTCAAACGACAAGGGTACAAGCATCTCTTTAATCGTTGAAAGAACTAACAATTATTCACCGAAGTGGAGGTGACTAGTGATCCACCAGTTTCATCGACACTGAGGTGAATAATTGTTTTAGTATATACCAAACAGGTTGAATAAAAAACGAACCAAAAAAACTTTATTTTTGTAAAATACAGTGAAGAATTTTAAATCTCACGCGCCGGTTCCTTGGAGGTGAACAGTACTTGAATAATCACCTCCGAATTAGCCAATCAGCGCGAGCACAATTCACCTGTGTGGTATATACTAATTAATTAACAATTATTCGCCGAAGGCGAAGTGATTATCGGTGAATATTCACCGAGACGAGGTCGAGGTGAATATTCACCGATTATCACTGAGCCTGAGGCGAATAATTGTTTTAGTATAAATACACAGATGATTATTTCAAAAAAGAGAAGAAAAAAAACCATTTCAACGCGAAATCATCTTCACTTACAGTGGCAAAACGACTACTGGCAGCCATTTTGTCCGTCGAGGTGATTATCGGCTGATAATCCGAGATAGCGAGCCAATGAGAGCGCGCGATTTTGTATAATCACCTGTGTGTTTATACTAAAAGCGGATAATACATAATACTATTGCATGCTACATGTCGCTTTCTGCTTTTCACGGTAGTATAAGTTAGGCCAGAAGCTGTAGTTATTGGAGCAACTTGTGTGCTCGGTTCATTCTACGACTGAGATTGAAACGTCAAACTTAATTTACAGGCTTCTATTTCACCAATTGCAGATGTTTCATAATAAGAAGGGATATACATGCTGACCTGGGATGCAGGGATGGCGCAGTAGTGAGAGCTCTCGCCTCCCACCAATGTGGCCCGGGTTCGATTCCCAGACTCGGCGTCATATGTGCGTTGAATTTGTTGGTTCTCTATTCTGCATCGAAAAGTTTTTTTCCGGGTACTCTGGTTTCCCCTCTCCTCAAAACCAACATTTGACTTGATTTGAGTTCATTGTTAATTTCAGTTTACAGTGTCCCCAATTAGTGCTCCAGCGCTAGAGCGACTAGTTCCTTTCCTTTCCACTCATTTACAGGGGCTTTTCAGGGCCATACACAATCAACGAAACGACAGAACACGAATATCAACAACTTTAAGAATCCAGAACCAAACCAGGTGGTTATTTACAAGTGCACATGAGAAGTTAAAACTTGGACTATATCAGGATCAAGTTCAACGATTGGTGAAAATGGGTCTTGAACCCGGGTTCTCCGGATTTCATGGCATGCGACTTAAGCGCTGGATCACTGCCTCCTAGATCAACAATACAATGATATATAATAATCACCATACAGATTTACAAAGATAATTGTAAAGCGAGATAAAAGGAGCCCAGGCCAGTCGAAAAAAAAAATTGCCATAATGGATCTTCCAAAATGAAGAAGTGCACACCAGGGCCCACTTGTTCGAAGGGTGGATAAATCACTATCCACTGGATAACTCAATTGCTTGTGCTGGTGTTTATCCGCTGGATAGTGATTTATCGGGTGGATAGCGCTATCCACCTTTTGAACAACCGAGGCCAGAAGTGTCCGGCCTAAACGTAACCTGAAATACTGAAATATGAAACGACAGCTTCAATCCCGAAAGTTCTCTAGCGTTAAGAAAATGGCAAAGTGGCATGAGACCTACCGGAACACACGTTGGCAACAATTCTATGACAATCAGTACTAAGGCCTCCTTCGGCGGTCAATAAGAGAGAGAGAGAGAGAGAGAGGGATTTGAAAAGAACAACCCACTTTTGGGAATGACTTTTAAGCGATGCTATTTAGTAGACGGATTGTCCTTTCTAAGCTGTTTGCTTCTACCGCTGTGATCATGTAAATAAGGTTCATATTGCCTTTTTAAAGTTTTGATATTAAAGATACTTCCCTCTTAGTCCTCTTAAGGGTGGATTATCGACAGTATCTGTGTTAAACCGCTTTATTGCTAAGCTTATCAAAATAGATTGAGAGGGTATTGTTTCATATGTAAAATCCATTGTTTCAAACTGAGCTGTACCCTGCTTTAGTATCGACAAACGTATATTCCGGCTTACTATAATTTCAATAATTTCCCATTTTATTGTATACATGGACAGAAGATATTTAACTTAGAGATTTCCGTTTTTAGATGCGTGGGATGCAGACTAAATGAAAAGTAGTGAGAGCATTCCCAATACAACAATGTTTACCAAATTGTACTCAAAGCCGGATGTTAAATGTTCAATCGCGAATGGGCTCCGTTTCGATAATTTTATATCCTAGCAGTATATGTGGAGGGACGATTGTCTCATGAACATATTTCATTTAATGGCAGTGATAGAGATTGCTTTGTACCGACTACAATTACTAAACTTTGTTCGCCCAGACTCTCTGTTTATTCTTAAGCCGTCCACCATTTGGCATTATGTCGGATGGAATGTAGCCTGCGAACGCAGACGTATTTCCGGCGGTCGTTTCTCTCCCCCGAAAGAGAAACGACCGCCGGAAATACGTCTGCGTTCGCAGGCTAGATGGAATGCGGCCCATTAGTTTTCCGTATTAGGGAGTTTTAGCTAGGACAGTGGCAACTTCGTCTACAACTTCACTTCAAAATATAACTTTAAGTTAGCGCTATCAGAAGTATTTCGCGATTACATTATCTTGATCACCTTAAACATTAGGGGCGAATTATCGTAGAAATGGATTTATAGGAACGGTTCTAAAGTGAAGACAAAAAGTGAACGATTTCCTGTTGCATGCTCACGTTGTCGTCAAAGCCTGAAATTGGGTGATTTCGCGTTATTGTTTTATGGACTACTACCACAGCACGATTATTTTTCCCTTTCGAACCTATGATGTTCTTGCTTCGAGGGGTTGTTGTTGCCGTAGCCGTCATCGTTGCTAAAACTCCCTATTAGGGAGCTTAGGGGCCCACAGAAGGATTTTTCGCCCGTTGCTAAGGAAGTGAAATGTTACTTCCGGTGACTGACGTCATCAGATCGTGAGCTGACCAGAAAACCTGGGAAATTTGATAACAATCTTCTAATTATGTCGTTTGCATCGAGAGTTTTTTCTCGCTCTTCCTCGCGCTTGTTCTCAGATCAACTGCGCATGCGTAAACGAACCAACTTCCGGTTTGAGAAAAAGCTAAATATCCGGCCGACTTTAAATTGAATTAATTTTTTTATATGGCACGTTTCACCCCCAAATACAGAATATAGCTAGGCATTGATTTTTTCAAATCCTCTTTTTTGAAAATGTTATGGGTATTTCAGTATCGTTTACCTCTGTAACAAGAACAAAATAAAATAAAAAGAAGACTATGCTGGGCTGGATGCAAAAACGAATACAAATTATCAAACCACTAATTAAATACCCAAATTGTGTAGCACGTAGACAAATTTAGACTTTCTTTTATTCATCACGTGACAATGGGCGGTGCACGATGACGTCATATTTAGGGTCATTGGTCTACAATAGTTGGAAATTGACCGAAATAATGCCAAATTCTCTCAAAATACTTAACCATTGCATCCTTAGCAATGCACCCCAAAAAACACGTCAGTGGGCCCTAAGCAAAGAAAACGGCGTCGGCAAAGAGAACGTCACAAATTTGCATAAATTTAGTTTACAGAAACAATAGCTTTGCACGCTCCGCACGTGCGTATTTCCCTTTTGTTCATTTCTTTGCCGTCGTCAGCAAAAACAACGTGAAATAGATAAAATTTGAGGTTTTATGAAGAACGTCAGCACTTGAGGATAAACTTTTCATTTTTTCCCCTAAATTAAGCGCCGTTCCGACCAGTGTCATTTTTGAGGAGCTACCACACCTTTGCCATAAGGCTGAAATAGTCACGAAGTGATTACAGTAAAGTGACTTTATATTTTGAGATGAAGTTCTCGTTGCCATCGCCGTCGTCGTTGCTTAAGCTCCCTATTATATATCTATTTTTGGGACAGATACTGCAAGATTTTTACGGGGGAAAACGTGGCGGCATTACCTGGCATTGGGTTCCTTGCATCCATGATTTTGCATTTATTAAGCACGAGCAATCCTCGTGCGGCTACTTGGTTGCAGAGGCGTTGCAGTCACCAGGTTCAATCTGATTGGCTATGATTTGATCAGGACCCGTATTTGGAATTTAGAAAATGCAATAAACTGATTGGCCAAGGCCAAATGATAGAGATCGACACTTCTTGGTAATGGGCTTCTGATTATGATTAAAGCAAAAATATCAGATGAATTGAACAAAGCTAGTATATAATGTAAAGCCCTTATCTTATAAACCATAAAGCTCGTAAGAGGATTCCTTTGGCGTAGCTGTAGATTTTGCCGGTCAAATCCGGGCTCAGGATGAATCCGTTTTATCCTAGGTTAGATTGGTGATCCTTATTTTAACGTTGAATGTGCACTCTACCTAATTTAAATCAGCTATCAACACCCCAAAAAGGACTCAAAACAACTATATGTTCCTTCAAGCTATGTCTTACGCATCTCAACACATCTTCCTAATGTTTCGTATCATGTTATCGGTTTACGTCTTCGTGCACTTATATATTCATTCAGTCTCAAATGTAGAAACGAAACAAAGAACTGTACTATGCACTTACCAGTACTCGAACTCGAACCCTCCCGGGGCCGGTTCCTGAAAGGTGTAATAACTCTATTCCAGGGATAAATTTGCCGGAATAAGGTACATTTATGCCTGCAATAGAGTTATTACACCTTTCAGAAACCGGACCCAGATCTATCAGTAGTCCTCTGTCTTCACCACTACACTACAACGACGAAAATGCTTAACCCATCACAGTTATTTTCGTTATTTGCTTTTCTATAATAAGTCAATTGACTTGATATATAATAACCTTACTAAACCTAAATAAACTTAATGTAAAATAGCTTAGATATTTAGTGACCAAAACTAATCCTGGCCTGACCCTAATTTTTCTCTGAGCTCAATTTAGGCTCCAAAAGAAGCTTCTTGAATTCACGACTCCGTATATTCAACCTTGGTAAATGAGAATCACCAATTTAACCTACGTAAAACCGGATTCAACCTGAGAACGGATTTTACGGGCAACATAGACACACTTGATGAATAGATAGAGTCCCTGACCTCACTGGGATATGTTGTCGTTTTTGTGCCGGGAATGGTAAAAAAAGATCGATAAAACATCACTGATAAGAAAATAGAGAAGAAATTTATATATTTTTGTTTTGTTAAAAAGTCGATGAATTAGATAAACAAGGAGTCTCTGAGATTAAGAATAGATGGCGGAGTGTATTTTCCCTACTCGAAGGCCGGGTCTCTCACTTTCATTTGCTGGTGTGGTTGTCTCTTTTTCTCCTGACTGCTACTAGAGGCTAATAAAGTAACATATGCAAGAGAAAAGCCCCCTGCTAGCGGGGAAGACGGCGTTGAACAATTCGATTGTTAAAAAAACTGAGCAGTAAGCTGCTGATTTACAAGGATAAGTCATAAATACTGGGCAGAAACGAAGTGGCGATCCGTGGTAAAGAACAAATTCTTTGAGAGTTGTTAATCGTATTTCAGCTGTCACTAACAGCATCATGTGCTATTATCAGCTGTCTGCACCGAAGAAAGTCATTTGGCGATTCCCGAACTATAAAGTCTTTGTTCCCAAGGTGTCTGGAATATTGATTAAAACTCTCGAACTTTGTATCGTTGTAGTAACCTTCCGATGAAATTCAGCTCTCAGTAACACGCGTGGGGCCTAGTCGAGGATTAAATAATCAGTTTATAACTCTGCACTTAGCACTTAATAATAAATTGGATTTGCCTTAAAGCCAGCCGACATCAACTGATAATTACCTAGAAGCTGAGAATATCAATACAGTCATTGGTGTATCTGGATAAGCGAGATCATTTTGTATCACAATCTGATTGGTTGCAAAATCATCATTCGTTAGTTTGTGCCAATGTGAGAGTTAAATCGAATCAAAATCAAATCAAATCCGCGTTTATTCTCCACCATTATGTAGAATAAATCATTTTTTTATAAGAATAAGGAATGAGGAGACTGACCTCAAGAATCCTTAGAGCTTATGCTAAGACTCCTCTCTTTGGCACATCAAAAAAGTACCGACTGGCGAGTCTAAACAAACATGACAAATCCAGACATTTGTTATTTAACAGCTTCTTTGTTGGATCATTGCTGTTGTTTCAGTTTTAATTAATGAGTATCAAGAAAACTGAAAAAGTCTCTTTTAATTAAAAGCCGGAAGATAAACTGGGGGAAGATGTAAATGAAGATGCTAAGGAATTCCAAATCTTTGATCCACGTAAAAAAGGGAATCTTTGCATTTTGTTTCATTAACATACGAATCTGCGCACAGAAAGCATCATGCTATTTATAAATGGGCTTCAAAGGGTTAACAGCTAAACTTCAGAATTCAGGGACATCTCTAGAGACACTACTGACGAGCCAGCTCGTTTGCCTCGGTTTGATGTCATCAACTCCCGAGCCAAACAGAACCCACGAATATTTGTCTGTTGTGCTAGTGGCTCGTTTGACTTGTTGTTTCATCTACTGCCGACTGGGGCCAAACGAGCCAGAACTTCCACCGGTCTCGAATGTGGCCCACTGTACTGTAATTAATTGAGAACTTGTTACTCTCAGTTACATCTCCATTTATAAGCCTTTTAGCTCTGATAACGAACCAGCTATTAGCCATCAAAAGCGCTAATCATCCTATACATTCCCGGCTTTGTTAGCTTTCCAAGTTTCAAAGCACTTTCGCTTAGAGATTACCCTCAGAGTTGGTATATCGCGTTCAGAGTACTTATGCAAAGCATCTTTCTCTGAGAGTACATGCAACCGTGACAAACTAATTCCTTAAGAGCAGGTTTCTAGAATTTCCTACATTTCGGTTTAAATGTTTTGAAAAGATATTAGTTGTGACACGAGTATACTTCATGTTCCCAATTCAGTATTCCAGCATATCTAACAGAAAGATATCAAATAAAGTTTGCCGAATGTAATAAGGGTATGTATACGGAAACAAGAACTGCCATATGCTGGTAGAATGTGGGTGGAAATGTAGAAAGGTGAATCGTAATTTAACGGTTCCTGACCTAGTCCAAACTTGCTCGGAGAAGATGATTTGTTGGCGTTTGACCATCTGCGTTTGACCATCCGAAAAAGAAAATGTCTGTTTTTAAAGTTGCAATCATTCTACAATACTGAGTTAGACCAACTGACAGAAAAATTTGCCCCTTTGAACATAGTCATTGGAAGGGTGGGCCAAGAACGTTCTGGAAGAACGTGTTTACCGTTAACAGCTATCTATATTTTCGTCTTCTATTACACAGGTTTTCACCTGACGGACCTCGGCTTACAACCTCAGCTGCAATGTGTTTGAGCTTTTGTGATAGATAGATAGATAGATAGATAGATAGATAGATAGATAGATAGATAGATAGATAGATAGATAGATAGAAACTTTACTTATGTGTCAAGAAAAAGCTAGCCGAGGGGCAGGCCCTCTACTAATAGGGGACACCTAAAGTTTAAAATAAAATAGATACAATAGTTAAATAGATGAAAAATCCATACAATATGTTACAAATTGTTAGCTAAATACTAAAGCTAAGTGCTGAAATGCTAAAATTATGATACTATGGTACTACATACTATAATACTAAAACTGAGTGCTAAAATGCTGAGATTATTTCCGATGAGACATCAACTATCACACAGAAGACATCCTTTGCATCCATCATCAATAAGAGATGTCAGATCCTTGTTATGCATTCGGTTTCTAAACTCACTTAATGATTTACACGTTTTGTCATTTTTGTCCAGCTTACTCCATAAAATGGGATCTAAGCATCGAAGGGAATGCTTACCAAATGAAACTGTGTTAAACCTGGGTACAAGAAAGTCTGAAGTTCTTAAACTGTAGCATGAATCACGA
>JALIRR010007821.1:2500-7500 GCA_023091755.1 Montipora sp. Colony 1 RG-2022
ACCCAATTGGCTATTGAAACAATGACTTCCTTTGTTCCTTGGTTGGCAAATTTGAATATCAAAAGAAATGTGACGTCAATGTTTTTAAACAAGAAATATCGCTATAGTGCAATATTCCATTCATTTTATATATTCATTTATTTGTGTATTTTTGTTCGTAAAATTTGTGAAAGAAAAATAGAAAAAGTATGCAATAGATGGGAGTGTAGGGGAAAATCACCGGACCATATATTATAGTATCTTTATTAATTTTGACGTGTTACGGTTCACGTATTGTTTTGACGCAGAGAGCCTTTCTTTTGTATCGATAGGACAATAGGTAATTTTCACGATGGCGTCATTTGACTGCAAGTACCACAATTCAGTTTGTGTTTCTTTTCATACTTAAATTTTGTATTCCCAGTGGGGTAAAAATAACAATAGCTCTAATTAACATGAGACAAGCGAAACCTGAAGGACTCTGGTACTTGTAGTCATATGGCACCATCATGCAAATGTCCTATTGCTACACGTCGCAATTGTTCGAGGTGGCGGCACCCGGGAAAATTTGAAAAGAAAAACAAGTGATTCTGAAATTGATTTCTTTCGGATACAAACGCTTTATTTGGAAAATCTTCAAACAATTTTGACTGTAAGCATGGTGTCGGGTAGTTTTAAATTGTTTTTTTTGTTGTTGGAATGCCGGTTCCCTTTACAAGGCTACCTTATTTTACTTAAACGTTTTTAATTATGAGATTTTCACTTACCGCTCTCGCGATATACATGCACGTTGATATAGAAATCCACTCGCGAGCGTGTATGCCACAGTTCAAGAACATGACTGATTTGTTTGAGGTAGTTATATTTGAAGATATCTAGGTTTAAAATTAAAATATGTCAAATTTGCATTGTAAATATTGTTGGTTTTCACTCACGTGATCAACAGCCGTGTTTTTCAACGAAAACAAAAGAAAGGGTTTGCATAATAATAGAGTTAAATTCCCGGAGGATTTGGTCGGGGCTCCAACATGGCCGCCCTTTCTATGTTTAGGGGCTCCAACATGGCGGCAGTGACGTCATGTAAAAATCGAGAATAGAGCACCGAAGTGATGACATCACAAAAATATATTTTTTTTGAAATTATGGGATATGATGTCATATTCTTATAGAGGATCCTAAATGATGCCCTCAAACCGAAAATTAGCTCTGAATTGCAATTCCCGATGGAAATATAAGGGATCAAAGTTTGATAGCATCCCATACAAACCCTTCAAAATTTGTTCTGGTTCCTTCACTTTGGAACCAGCTCAAAATTAGAGAGATTTATATGGGGCAGTATCAAACTTTCATCCTTTATATTTCGGCTGGGAATTACAATTAAGAGGTGATTTTTGGCAAGGACCCTTTTCTAAGGACGCTCTATTTGAAAATGGCGCCAAATCCCATAATTTCACAAATAATTTTTTTTTTTTTGACGTCACACTTCGGTACTCTTTACAGAGTATTTTTCTTCTGTGCTTAAGTCAGTGCAACTTGTTCCCAGGGTCTCTCCTCTCTGCCTCCAAAGAGGTAGAGGAGACTCTGGGAACGAATTTGAATTCAGTGTTAACAAAAGTGCCCCTCTGACCAAAAAATCTTTCTTATTTATCTTTGTATTTTTAAAACTAAGTATGTTAACTTATCACTACGCAACCAAAGTTTTAAGCCTTGATTTCAAAAAGACACCTGTTTATTTTAACTGGAATTTTCCCATATAATCGACCGAATGCAAAAATAACACAAAACCAAAAGAATACTTTGTTGGCGGCCATTTTTGCATTCGGTCAATGATCCGCCATTACTAACTTTAAGTTGTTGAGAGAGCTGGATCGAGGAGAAAATTACGTCAAAGGCTTTATGGTTTAAGAATGCGATGTGTGTGTACGCCGCAGAATTAATATGCAGCACGGGAGTCTTGGGCTTTCAGACTCACGTTTTTGCATCTATAATAAGCCGCATTTACACGCTGAAATTTTAAGCTAGTGAGCCTTTGACGTCACTTTTTCCTGGATCCAACCCTCTGAGGTCCAATCGGTCAGTTTTGAACGTGAGTAATGGCGGACCGTCACAGTAAAATCCAAAACTTACTCAAAGTAAACGGCATTTGGATAAAAATCAAAGCTCAAATTGTTTCCACTCAGGTGTTAAGCAAACACACTTTCAAAATCTAAAGAAAAAAAGGGAATAATTTTGTTTTTATTTTTATCACAGGGGCACTTTAACATTCGAATGTGATTGTAGAGGGGGGCGTGTTTTAAACCGATTGGATTTTAAAGTTCAAAGACCGTGTTAAACTCAGTCGTCTTCCCACGTTTAAGCCTACGGGGTGTTTTATAGACGAGAGAGGATGAAAGACAAAGAATCAATTAATCCCCCCATATAGGCCCTATCCCCATCGCGTAACCCCTCTAAAGTTTTTTTTAGAGGGTTAGGTGATAGCCAATCATATATCCCCAAATTATCCACGCGAAAATTGATATTTTCCAAAAATAACTTTAGAGAGATTACGACGGGGATGGGGCCTATAGAGCGTTTTCACATGACGTCACGGCGGCCATGTTGGTGTTCCAAAACAAAGGAATGGCGGCCATGATGGCGTACCAAACTAATCCTCCGGGAATTGAACTCTATACTTTCCTTTGTTTCTGCAATCCAATATGGCCGCTGGTCACGTGATTGAAAACGCTCTATGTGGAGAGGATTCGTTCTCTGGTCCTTTTATGCTATCTTGTTTATAGACGGTTTTCAATCACGTGATGGGACGGCCATGTTGGTGCACCAAATAAAGGCAAGTTATGGCTCATGTTTTGCATTATAATAGAGTCAAATTCCCAAATGACTTTGAAAACCATCTAGAGGCTGCCGTAAGAATAAAACTTGCAGCATGTACAAATATAATCAAATGAGCCAATGACAACGCGCATTGAATACAAGCAGCGGACACTAAGCGCGGGAAAAAAGCGTGCAAGCACCTGATGGGCCGAAAGCGTGGCGCAAGATTTCATGCTAATATGTACTAGGGAGCTTTAGCAACGACACCGGCGACGGCAACGAGAACGTTAACGTGACAATTTTGCATATTTAATTTGCAAAAGCAATAGCTTTGCACGTCCTGCACGTGCATTTTTTAAATTTTTGTATATTTCTTTGCCGTCGTCAGCAAAACAGTTTTTGAAATGACAAAATTTGATGTTTGAGGGAGAACGTCAGCACTTGAGGATAAGTTTTCATTTTCTCGCCTAAATTGAGCGTCGTTCATTCTAGTTTCGTTCTTAAGGGTTAGCCACACCTTTGTCTCGTTAAAATGCTTGGAATAAACGCGAAGCGATTATAACAAAGCGAATTCACATTTAACAACGACGTTCTCGTTGGCGTTGCCGTCGTCGTTGCTAAAGCTCCCTACTTTAAGATCTACGACGGCAACGTCAGCAAAAACGGAACCTCAAAATATAATTTTGCATTATCGTAAGCCTTTGTGATTATTACCGGACGTTCATGTCACATTGTAGGTGAAGTATCCTAAAAATAAATTTGTACGATGGTTTCAGAGTCTAAATGATGAAAGGTTCACATTGGTATAGTCACGTCGTCAAAACCTCTGATTTCACGTCGTTGTTAAGCATACGGTACCACAAATGCATGCCGGCCGCTCTTGCAGCACGATGAACGAATGATATTATTGTTTTGCGGTGCTTAGTTGCTTTAGCTGTTGAGGTTCCTTAAAATTCTTACTGAAAAATCAAGCGTGAAGACTATGTTACAGTGCGACCCGCCTTACCGTGGCCACCTAATTTTTTACAAATTATTCGCCAATAAGGGTGACTGTGCGACCTTGATTAACAGTCACGGCTCCTTGCAAAGTTCGTACGGTTCTAAGTTGAACACCGTTGCATGGGTTGTTGCGTTGACGTATTTACACGTAGTTGTCAAATGTGAAAGTTTGTTGGGTGGCCACGGTAGGGCGCGTTGCACTGTAAAAACAACCCTGCATTGCAAAGGATTTGGACGACGTTTGGAGGTACAGATTTGTCGTCTTATAACGAATTTTTGAGACCGATTAGAAAACTCACTTTTAATTTGTGAAACAAGCTATGTTATTGGAAACAAAGAGAGCGCAATACCTTAATACCGTACATGGTCCTGTTCTCGTACGTTTTGCCCAAGGTGAACACTTTGACGAGGTTCTCGTTGATTTTCTCGAGCCGCTTCATTTCATGAACGATCTGTGAGAAGAAGAGCCGTTAAGATAACATTTGAAGAACGCTAAAATAGTATAAAGTTGTAAGTTGTTATAGTTTAGCATGGTGTTAACCATTACGTCTGTGGGTGAAATCCGAAAGTGTGACCATTCAAATGAAAGCTACAGAGTGGTACTTTCCTGTGGTGCTGTTTATTTTTTTGTACAAGGTGGTTTTAACTTTTGCGTCTGCGGGTGAAATCCTCAAGTGTGACCATTCAAATGAAAGCTACTGAGCCGAGTACTTTTGTTGAACAAGGTTGTTCTTACTTTTGCGT
The DNA here is from genome assembly GCA_023091755.1 of Montipora sp. Colony 1 RG-2022. Lineage (NCBI taxonomy): Eukaryota > Metazoa > Cnidaria > Anthozoa > Scleractinia > Acroporidae > Montipora > Montipora sp. Colony 1 RG-2022. The sequence goes on from JALIRR010007821.1 coordinate 7,034, forward strand.
CTGCAAGTGTGACCATTCAATTGAAAGCTAACGAGCAGTACTTTCTTTTGGTATCGTTTATCATGCTGTAACAGGTTATTCTAACGTTTGCGTTGATGGAGACATCACGAAGGCTGACCATCAATTTGAAGCTACTGAGCCATGGCCGTAGCCAGTATGAGGCAATCCGAGGCACTTCCCTCAGCAGGAGCCATGACTAGGAGCCTCCCAATGTACTATATCCTTCAGTCAACCTTTGCGCGCATCTTTCCAGTTTTAGAACTAATTCTTCAGCAGGAAACTCACATTTACAACAATTTACATCAATTTGTACCATTTGCATACATTGTTTTTGCTATTTTTGTCTTTGTTCCACAATAACTTTATTCTGATTGGCCATTCTAAACAGTGTGTGCAGAGCCGAAGAACTCGTGGCGTTCTAAAAATAGAAAGATACAAGCAAAGGTTGACTCGTAGGGCTTGTATAG
>JALIRR010007821.1:12500-20214 GCA_023091755.1 Montipora sp. Colony 1 RG-2022
GACAATATAATTCAACAAATTATTTTTCATTATTAATAGATACCTTGAAGCTGTCATTATGGAGCAAGTTTTCTAGAAATTCCACGTCTTCTTTTGTCTTTGGTGTAACTTGCAAAACTTGATCTCTGAAAATTGGATTTAAATCAGCTAATTAACGCCACTTCAAACATCGGTATTGCTGTGATGTTGAAAAATTGGCAATGCAAGCAACGAGATTAATTACGTCATTGCTGTTTTAAAGGGCAACAAGGCTGAAGTCGTTCCGAAAACCGTTCGGGAGATTTTCGATTCGCGGAAAATTTGCCCGCTTGTTCGCTTTTTCCTGCTTTTGGCGGCGGCTACATTGGTTTCCTTCGAGCGATGATTGGTCCATTTGCTCGTCAAAGTCCTCTGTGATTGGCCAGGTCAATTACTCTCATTTTTGTGGTTTTAGCAAGTTTTAATCTCAGCAAGGGATGTTTTCAATCAAGTCATGAAAGGTTTCCGGTTGGACAAATCCCAAGGAAATCGCATTTGTAGACGAACAGCATCTAGATACTACGATAGATATCTACATAAAGACTTCGTCAATATTAGTGACAATATGTTGAAAGGGATCCTTATGGTATCTAATTTTCGAGCCAAGATTAAGATAAACCTCCCACCCCGACTGACCCAGCGTAAACGGAAATACTAATTTGTCAAATGTGACAACGGCAAGAATAATTCACATACTACGCAATTTTTATCATGTTTACCTCCATTATGCCCAAGAAGAGAAAAAAAGAAACCCAAAAGTTTAGCGCTTCTTTTAAGAAACGGAAAGACAGACTTGTGACTTTCAAAAGCATGAAAACAATACTTTTAAATATTAGAGTTTTGTCGGAAAGTTAACTATTCCGTCTGGCATAAGATATCAATGCATTGAATAAAAGAAACGTCGTGTATTATGTTGTAGAAAAGCATTTGCCGATTGTTAGCTTCTATTACAATGGTAACGTTTTAGTATCTCAACACAAAGCCCCTATTTATTGTTCATTTAGAAGATTAATTTTCGGTTCTTTTAAATAACTTGATGATATGAATAAGCCGTTTGTGTTTGTATCCCGCTTTGCTATAAGAAACGCTCTGGAAAATTTTCCACATGAGAGTTATTTTAAAAAGCCAAAAAGCGAAGGAATTTTGAGTTTGAAATCATTAAAATTAAAATTTCTAGTATCATTTTACCCAAAAAACAAACGCGTGGTATTTAATTCCTTTTTACGAAGAAGAATGCGGAGAATATTTGGACAGAATGATCGAGAATTTTGACAAGAAGGCAAAAACGTGGATTCCTAATGTTCTACTCACCCGTGATACGATATTCTTTGTTCACTCCTTGTCTGTACGAAAACCAAAAACGTGAGAAAAGCGAGGATTTGGCAAACACTTACTAAACGTTTAGCTCCACACATCGTGCTGTTTGTTGAGAAGAAACCGCGATGCTATTATTTCAACGTGGCCCGTGTTAATTAGATATATACTGTTTGGTGTATGATTCAAGTGGAAGGGTCACAGAGATGTCAATGAACGTCAACACTCGGTGTTACATTTGATACCGACGGGTGACGGAGTTCGAGTAAACGTTAGTAGATAATTAACAGTCATTGGATGAGCTTAAACAGGATGATTCGAGGATTTGGGCTGCGGTTTAGGCAGAAAACATGGAAGGATATACTACGTTAATCCGAAAAAGAGATGATAATGGATGGAAAGGTGTTATGCGCCCGTGGGAAGGGCGCTCTACCCAGTGAGCTCACTGGAGAGCTACTAGGTCATTTTTTATCTGGGTCCTGAATGGACAATAGGGAGCCATTAGGGAAATTACGAAACGAGGACGACGACGGCTACGAGGACTTCATTTTAAAATACGAGTTCGCGTTATTCAGGGGCACCCAACGTCAATTTTCGAAAAATATCTGTTCGGAAGACGATTTGAGATCTAGAATTTTCGGAACATTTGTTGAAAAAATTTATTGCTTGCCTGCCTGTCCTAGGATTTTCGAACATCCAAAAGATGGTAAAATTGCCCATTTTTAACGGATTTTTACCCTAAAAAGGTCACCTAGAATTTTCGGGAGCCGTTTCTCTGGCTGAAATCTTCGAAAAGGTAAGTTTTAATCCCTATAATTTTCGATCACTAGACTTTTAGCTAGGAAATCCGAACAGATGAAAAATTTTTAGGGGATAAAAATATGCCTATATCTACCGTTTAAATACTAACATACGTTTGACAATGCTATGTCTAAGTGGTTTTGAACCATATTCTCGTTGGGTGCCCCTGGTTATTCATATCACTACGAAACTATTTCATGTCGTTTCGCGTTAAAAATGTGTAGTAACTGTCGAAGAATTAAACTGGTATGAGTGAGGTGGAAGCGTAGAGAGAGAACTTAAAACTCATCGTCATGTGTTAACGTTCTCCACAGAACCTTGAAGTTGGTCATTTCACGTTGTCGTTTAGGAGAGCAGAGCCATTGTTTTTGCTCACTAAACCTATTGTTTTGTAGCGTCGTAGTTGCCGTCGGCGTCGTCGTCTAGTAAGCTCCCTAGTTAAGCAACGGCGACGGCTTCTCAACTAGTGTAAATTCACGTTAAGGTAATCACTTCGTGACTATTTCACCCTTTTTAATATGACAAGGGTGTGGTAGTTTCTCAAAAATGATACTGGTCGAAACGGCGCTTAATTTAGGGGAGAGCTAGAGAATGATAATTTATCCTCAAGTTCTGACGTTCGTCGTCATACAACATCAAGTTTGGCTATTTCACGTTGTAGTTTTGCTGGCGACGGAAAAGAAATGGACAAAAGTGAAAAACGCACGTGCAGGGCGTGCAAAGTTTTTTTTTTTTTGCCCACTAAATATGCAAATTTTTGACGATCTCGTTGCCGTCGCTGTTGTCATTGCTTAAGTTCCCTAATGTGTCCCGCTAGTCTGCGGGTTCTACAAAGTCAATCGCCTCAATTTTCGCTAATCCATCAATAGATGGAAAGATGTAAAACGGACCTACATCTCCCCAGTGAGTTCTAGTAGCTCAGTGGGTAGAGCAATCGACCAGTGCTACGGAGCTCGTGGATTCGCATCCTGCCTTGTTTTTTTTTTCTTTTTTTTTTCATTTACGTTGTGATTTCGCTCGTTGCCAATGAACTTGTATCCTAGAGACGTCAATAGTTGAAGAGATTAATTTCATTTCGATGGTGACTCGACGATACTCTGAAAAAGCTTTACAGGGGTCAACTTTTGTGGTTTTAATGACATTGCAATAGAGAACCAGTTTCATTCTCTATTTTCGCTCTGAAACAGCTCGTACCAATTTATCGTTGTAGGATACTTCGGTAACATTGTAGGACGTTACAGTGACGTTAACGAAATGCCTGATAATCGAAAAAAACTTATGATAGAGCAAAATTATATTTTGAGGTGCCGTTTTTTCTTAAGGCCCGAGCTTCAACATCTGCTTCAAGATCCGTTCGATTTTGTTGAACAGCGATGTTGGTTTGCCCTCACCTTTCAACCGTGTTGAAACATATTAAAACGAAGTTTTAAAAGTGTTTAAACTTTGCTTCAACAACCATTCAACGGTTTTTTGTTTTCGCGAATGATGAATGAAATTGAATGGCATTGAAGACTGAATACAAGGCTTTGTTGGTTCAAATCTCGATGATGTGTTGAAATCGTTTCCCCGCCCCAGCAGTCAACATCGTTCAACAAGATCGAATGGATGTTGAAGCAAAAGATGAAGCTGTTTGCCCGGCAACGACAACGCCACAAAGCAAGAATATGATTGGTTAAAAAGGAAAAATAATTGTGCTGCACGTGCGGCACGCGTTTCAGTGCATTTTCTTTGCCGTACTCCACAAAACAAGGACGTGTAGAAAGGTTTTGACAAAAACTCGTGAGCAATACAACAATGAACCATTCATTTCAGTTTTATGTTTACCGTGGCTTTAAAACCGTTCTTACCCGACCAGTTACAGAATAGTTCGCCCGTCTCGGTACAACGTGAACAAGTTAAATAATCGCGAAATACTTATCATGGCGCTAAGTAAACTTTGAAGTGACGTTTTCGTTAATATTGCCTTGTCCCTCGCTTTAATTCCCTAATCTCTTCATTTCCTGCCCGGGGTTAACACATGCCATCTCTTTAAGGACAAAGGTCAATAGTTATTTTACACTATCAAATAGTATGTTTATAAAGCTAAAATACAGCAAAACGCAAGAGATTTATCCAAGGCTTCCTACTAGCAGGTAAATAAAAAGAGACAAACATGTGGCTTATTTTTGAGGTGAAGCCAAACCTAGAATGACTGAGGATATGGACTATCTTAACCACGGGGCCTATGATTTCTCAAGTACTTCTGTTGGATCGTTTTAATGACATCATACTTTTAGTGTAGGGTTATTATTAATAAAGACTGGGCTCTAACTTACGCTCTTCACCGCGAGACAACTGGATTCCACCAATTCAATATGGCGGACGACAAGACGACAACATTCAGTAAAACGAAAAATGACCTTGGATTTTGAACAGTATGATACCTCCCGTATTCGATCTGAGCCAAGACGATGATTTTGTTTTAGTGATTATCAGAACGCCTTATGTGAAGGTAGCATCAAACGTTTTTACGTTAATTATTTCTCATTTTGTTGCACGTGTGTGATGCTGTCTGTCCTATTAAGCTTATATATTTCTGTATTTTTTCTTGTGCGTCTAAACGTTTGGCTTCAAAGTCGCTTTTTTCTTTGGCATGTGTTTAATTTTAGATTTCTGATGTTGAATTTTACATCGATGGCACAGAATTTAAATTTTACGTGAAGCCATACTTCTTAAGGTAAGCTGTGGCGAGATGACAATCGAATTTTTAAACTGGCATGAGACATCGATTCCTATATCTTTATAATCCATTGTTTTGTCTGTTGCAACATCTATGGGTCTTTCCTAAAACTCCTAACCCCACCACCAAAGTATGACAGTTTTTTGCAATGTGGTCCTGGTCGTATGTTTTAAATAACTTGGAAACCGATCGAACATAAAAAAATGTTGTTTTCTCGATCACTATAGTAGATTTCCTTCCTGACTTTCAGTATGGCTTCTACTGCTCTTTGCTAACTCGAAATTTTGAATATTGGTGACATATGAAACAGCTGCAGACCTTGAGACATGTACCCATGTATTTTCAATTTCAGATTAAATTTGCCTGGAGAACTTGTTGAAGATGGAAGGGAGTCAGCAACTTATGATGTCGATAAAGGCAGGTGTCAACTAGAATAAGCTCTCCTTTCAAAAGCATAAGGTTGAACAAGTAGGTAGGCAAGTTAAAGTCGCCTGCAAGCCAATCAGGGCCCATTATGGCCAGAGCTTATTCCAGTTTTGATAGCATGAAGCAGTGTGGAGTAAAGCCTCTTGTCCAAGGAAACAACATGATGGCAGAGCTAGGCCTCGAAGTAGCGACTTTTGGAATCAAGAGACCGGCACACTAACCACTATGCCACTGTGCCTCCACAATGTTAAACCAGTGCTGACTGCAATATTTTTCAACAGGAACATTCTCAGTCAAGCTGCCTAAGCTCCACCCAGGAGAGTTCTTTGAGGATTTAGACCTGCTGACTACATTGTTGGCTCCTAGAAGACAAGCTAAATCAACTACCAAGGCTCTTATTGAAGAAACTGGTAAACAGGCAAATCTTTAGACTCATTTGATTAGAGCCAGATAGCCAGATTTTTCTTTCGATAATAATATCATTACAACATAACGAAAGTAAAGCACATGCTCTGATTGGTCAGCTATCCATTAATTTTACTATTTGCCCATGGGTGAATGGCTATGACGAAAACACGAACACATGCGGTGGGGATAACTATTGACCAACTAGGGTACCACCGGAAATGCTGAGATGTCCCTGCAGCTTTATGGAAAAAAAAAAAAGGCCTGCAAGCCTAAACAAAAGCTAGCTTGACAAATTAGTGAGTGAAAGGCATGCAAAGAAGACAAAGGTTCAGCATATACTATCGAGTTAAAGTTGCACTTGGGAGGTTTGCTTAGCGCTCAATAAACCAGAGTCCACTCAGCTTTTGCCTCATGAAACTGTTACTCTTCTTTCGTGCTTAGAAACAGTCCTTTGTGCAACTATTTAACAATTATTCATCGAGCCCGAATGGGCTCTGAGTGCTCTGAGTCAATAGCCCATGAGGCCGAAGGCGGAATGGGCTATTGACTCAGAGGCCATGAGGGCGAGAGGAATAATTGTTTTAGTAAAATCCAACTAGTTGGTCAAAAAAATATCGAGACAAAACATCTTTTGCTAGTTAAAGCTAGACTTTAATTGTTGTTTTGGTTTTCAAAGCCGGCACTTTTCGCTACTAGTGGGCTATAACAAATAGCCTACTAGTAGCTCAACCAATCAGAAGGCAGCATTGATAATAGACCTCTAGTTGGATTTTACTAAAACTTGATAGTTCATAGTAAACTGTTTACTATTTGTTAATTATTTCTGAGATGTCTCCACCAAGGATGTACAATGTATCCCTTTGATTCTATGATTATTTATCGTAATCATTTTATACTATAGCATATACTATCGAGTTAAAGTTGCGCTTGGGAGGTTTGCCAGCTGCTTTCTTCTATTCTTTTGTTAAAGGCAAAGGTGAAAGCATTAATGAGGTGGGGCAAGAAAATGGAAGCAAGAGTGAAGATGAAGACTTTGATTGGGATATTGAGCAACAGTTACCGCCAGCATCCCAGGTTTTGCCCTTTTTTATGTAAATGTCATTTTTTTCACTTATGTTCAGGATTTCATCTAATTAGATGCACACAGACCTTGATAATTGCCACAAAGTGTCATGTTTTAAAGTCTAATAATTAACTATGTATCTACAACAATCCAGTGAACGTTAGGTTTTGTATTATCTTCAAGTTTGGCCAAACATTCCGGACTACCTTTTGAATGAGTTGCAAATGTCCAAACAAGAGCATTCAAAATTATCTACCCAGCTGTACCTATATACAGTACCGTGCAAAAGTAAGTTGACAGTCTCAACTCGATCCTTGCAAGAATCGAGATTCAATTCATTCAAAATCCAACTCGATCCTCGACAGTGAAACCTCCATTAACCAGCCACCCTCGGGGTGATGGCTAGTGGCAACTTAATGGAGGTTGGACACTTACCGGTAATAGAGGTTCGTCAGAAACTTATTCTTATCTTTAGAGGCTTGCGACAACTTTCTCACAAGAGACGGTCCTAATACCGAACAAAAATACAGTACTTCATGTTGATATTTTATATATTCTTGTGTGCTGGTCACCGATAAATACCAGTCTATCAACCTTTGTTGATTGACTGACCAGTCTTTTACCAGGATAAATAAAGTTATTATTATTATTATCATTATCGTTATCGTTATCGTTATCGTTATCGTTATTATTATTACTATTACTGTTAGAAAAAAATTCTCCTGACTGAGTTGATTTTATAACTGGAGACTGAAACGTTGCATTGCAAGTCCATAATTGCAAAGACGTCTGTTGCTGAATAGCCAAACTAAGTGTATTGAACTCTCGGTGGCCACTTAATAGAGGTGAACACAATAGGAAAACTCTCATCTGGATGGCCAAAAGGTGGCTGTGGCCGCTTAATAGAGGTTTGATTTACAATAATTATTCTACAATTATTTCGTGACTTTGATTACCGGTAGTGT
>JALIRR010007822.1:0-20211 GCA_023091755.1 Montipora sp. Colony 1 RG-2022
TCTAATATACATGTATTTTTGCTCTGATGCAATACATACCGTTGCATGTAAACAATCGACTACACATTGAAAGTCTGTTTGGCACATGATACAAGTGGACAGCTGGTGTTCTAACTACAGATACAAACAATGTTCCGTGCTGCAAACACAGCCTTGAGATGCCCCAATTTTCATTTAACTTACATTCTGACTGAACTGAGCTTGACTCATTTCTTCTTTCAAGTTTGCCAAAGCTGATCGCTCCAGATCAAAGATGCCCTGAAAAGGTAGTAAAGACAAGGCACAGGTGCAGACAAGATCAGTATTTGGGCCTCTGATGATGTTTGATGTGACAGCGACTAAGTTTAATTTGAGACAGGTTAGTCCTCTACATGTTCCTTTACTCTGTCCAAAGTTAAAAGTTTTTACTCATCAATAGGAAACCACTTAAGGGTGAAAGGCCTACAATCAAAACCACAAATAATGCTATTAATTATCAGTGGTCACCCGTCTGTACAGCAGAGGAACAGCTTTGAGCCATGTGCAGGAGATTCCTTGTGCCTGCAAGAACATCCATCTCCTTGATGACCACTCAGCAAGATTATTATCTTAGCCGGATGACGTGCGTGCCACTCTTGAGATTTACTTTACCCACAACACACAAGCCTCATCTTTAAATCCTAATCAATCACTCCAGAGCTTCAACAGTCTAGCACTTCAACTCATTTACAGTTAACAGCTTTATTTCAGCTGGGTACCGGTAATTTTGGTCAGTTCCACAATCAGTTCAACCTCTTTTTCCATTAAATCCAAAAGCAAGGTTTTTCATTAATATTATTAAGACATTACCATTACATCACTATCTATTAATTTTTACAAAATCTTCTTTGATGATTTAACTCTGTCCGAGATAAAATCAATAATGCACCTTATTAAACGTACATCTCTCAAAGAGTATAATGTACATGTCTGGGCAATTAAGGACGTTCGCGTCCATTGCTACTGCGCATCCTTACAGTGCACGCAAATTCACATGCCACGTCATGCATCGAGCAAGCGTGCTAAGTTTTAAAATGAACAATGATAGGGCAGATGGCCATTGCTATAGCTTTGCTTGGATTTTAATAACGATCTTGGATGTTCGGTGACCCCTACTTTTCTTTTCAGAAACAGATTTTATTTAAAATTATCTCCATTGTCCAAAAATGAACAAAAAAAACCAATGTGGGAAGTTAAAAAAATTTCAAGATTTCTGTCCTCGGGACATGGAATCCTGCCATCTTGCGGCTGCAAGGCGCATGAAACTATGGCCACTAAATGCGAACTTGTTCTTTAAGGAACCTCAACAGTTAACTAAATTCACTTGATGGGTCCACTTAAACAAAGTTTGGTAAAGAACATTTCACTTCAAAGATGTAATTGCAATATTTTTGGGCTTACAGACACTGTGGCCTTATTCGCTAAAGAAGTCAGATTTTTTCAGATTTTGGGTGTTCTTCCGGGCAAGTTCTCTCCAAAACGAAGTCAGTGACCCCCCATTTTGTTTTACATTTCTGACATCACTAACTCATCATCTTTCAATGGTAAAATTTGCAGAAAAAAATCGATGTTATAAAATTTCCACGCGAATGTCCTTAAGGACTCATTACGGCTTGCTGAATTCAATAGCTTGTTTTGTTGCTTGATTTTAAGATCTAGAGTTATACAATGTAATAAACATCATTCAGTATACTCATCAGATTCTTGTTTTTTTCTGGCCATACAGTACTTTAAGTTTGTGCACCTTGTTCTTTTCAGTTCACTTTTGTGGCCCATGGATTTAAATAGCCATACCATGTATCTCACAGTATGGTGCATGTACAGTACCATGTATGTAACTTGGTTACTATTAGATACAGTAGAACCCCCACAAGGTAAATCACCAAATCCAACAACTTAAACCTACCTCAATGCAACACCCAATGCTGCTTAATGAACAGCACAAAATTAATTCACTGTTTTCACCAATCCCATAAAACAATTCATCAGGGGATTATTTGCATTAAAACAATGGATATCCAGTTCACTGTACATATCATGATGCAGTCCCAAGAGGAAATAAGTTGTCTTATACTGCTCTTATGTAAAGACGTATTGCATTATGGGATGGGGAAAATAGCCAATACTGTAATTAACTGGCTGTCATATGTGGCTTTACTTTCCAGCCCAAGAGTGTACTCTGTCTAATGCCACACAACTTTACTTGTCAATCGGGGCCCTCTTGAGCAGGAAAGGAAAGAGCCACTCTAGAACAAAATTGTTTACCTGAGAGTTTCATTCTCTTCCTGTAGAGCCTCGATGTGCATCATCAAAGACTCCTCTGCCATGTGTTTAGCATGCTCTGCATCTTCATCTGAACTGATCTCCTCTGCCTTCTTCTGTTGCTGCTCTTTTTCTGCTTCTAACATCTCCTCAAGTTCCTCCACCTTGCTTTGCAGAGAGTCACGCTCCTGTAGAAAGGTGCGGACACAGCAGTTCACTATTAAACAGTTAGCCCATTGACCCCTGGGAGTGACACTTAACAGATTTTGCTCTGTCCAACGCCAGACAATTTCATTTGTCAACTGGGCACATCCTAGGGTGCCTGAGGAATCAATGGGTTAACCAGTCAAAACCTACAGCTCTATGTCCCCACCCCCCCCACCTTCATTAACCCATTGACTCCTTGAAGTGAAACTTAACAGATTTTACTCTGTCTAAGGCCAGACCACATTACTCACCAACTGGGCATATCTTAGGCTGCATGAGGAGTGAATGGGTTAGGGTAAAGACCATGAATAAACTAACTGCACATACAGTTTGATGAAACAAGATCACAACAAAAATTCTGGAACAGTTGGATGGTCAAATTTGATTTCATACAGTCAGTGTATCTTACAGCAACACCATTAAACAAGTTCTACTTTAAAAATCTCTTTTCTAATGCTTAAACCCTACCTTGGCCAGAAGATCAAGCCTTCTTTCCATACAGTATCTTTCTTCTTCGAGTATCTTCATTACATTCACAAAGCCAGTTTCCTCAGTACCAGAACCCACAATGGTTGACACAGTCCCACTGCCATCAAGCTCGTCAACTGGTTCATCCTCATCTTCCAATGATTCAGATCAAGTGTCAACATTAATGATGTAACAAAAACTAGCTACTTCTGATGAAGTTACTGAGTGTATTGATCTGGTTAATGAAGATTGCACACAAAAAGGAACTTGCAGCATAATATTTTGTTCAATATTCAGACATGGCATTAGAGGGAATCATTGCTTCATTTGGTTTTTGTCTCATGATTCTCAAAGAACATTAAATACCAACATAATGACCATTGCTACTTTAACTAAATCATCTAAGTTATGTCATAATAAGCTGTATTCATTAAAAGGACCATGGGCTACATTGTATAATAAAAGTAATTAGTAATTAGTAATTAATGCATCACGAGAATGAGTTTTCCACTGTCCTGACCCACACAGTGTAGGATTGTATCAATTGTTTTCCAAAAGGCCAAAACAGGCGTTACAGGAAGGCAGCTTTTACATGCCTGCCTTTCTACCTCACCTTGTTCTAAAGACCCTTTCTTCTCTGGTGTTGTCAGCTTCCCTCTTTTGTCAGTTGATCTGACAAACTCTTCCAATGCTTGTTCCAATTCCATTCGTTTGGTCTCCGCCCCTTCTTTTTCTTCTTCAATCTGTGCTGTTTTCTTCTCGATAGCCAACTTTTCTTCCCGTTCATGCAGCAAATGGAGTTCAAGCTACAATGTACATATGTAGAAGGTAGTATAGGTTGAACAAATTCTTACAAATTCTTAGGGACAATAACAATAAACTTTATTTAAGTGTCAACCGTCTTTAGTACTGGGGCAACAACTGAGGACACAGTACAGAAATCAAAGAATTTCATATCTCAATAATAATTATGCAGTGTAGACCAGAAATAAGCATCCTGAAAAATGTGTGTCAAATGAGCATAAGAATATTGCACACACACATCCGCATTTATAACACAAGCTGCCATCAAAATTGTGCTTTTATCAAAGATAATTAGTATGCCTGTGTTGGCCCATTGTCTTTTCAGCTCAAATTCAGATTGATAGAATTACTGTTCCTAAAAGTTAATGACATACATGTATTTGTGACAATTGTTTTGCAGTGGATGAAAAATTAACACTGTAAATGAAGTTTATTGGGTAGACTTTCATTATACCGGGCTAAAATGGTGGAGGACAAAGGAACCATTGTTATACAGATTACGCCTTGCTAATTAGATGTTGTTATATTCTCTTTGTTCTTTTGTTTTATGGACATTAATTTGTTATTTCAGATCTGGTATACGAAAGACCAGCCAGTTTTAGCTCTTGTAACATGGCAGGCAATGACACGAGTATTTCAGTTTACTTGAGAAGTTTTTTCTACATTTGTAAGTGAAAAATAAATCTTCCTATTTCAAACTAACTATTTTTCTAAACACTGACATAGAAAGCAGATTTAGTAGATGAAAAGAACACAAAAGAGTTTCGAGAAATGGCTCAATAAAATTCAATAACCTGCCACCTTGGAAAACGTTTGCCAGGTTACTAAGCTACTGAGATCGTTCAATGACGGGAAACAAACATCAGTTCGATCTACCGTAAAATGCCTGACCTACATAGTTACAGATTACTATAGTCTAAGAGGCATGTCCAGAGGTTTGTATTTGACCTAATTACAATAATTATTGTTACTCCCAATTTTCCTGTTGACAATGAAATACCCAGCCGAGCTCATCGAACACAAATACATGTACAATCCGAACTTGTTTTGTAAAGTCAGGTTTATGCACATTTTATCGGCGATGGTTACGCTAATTATTATCTGATAGTTGTAGTGCTACTAAACCAGCTACATGTACATTGTACATGTACATAGGGCATGGGTCACACTTGGCAAAATTTTTCAACTTTGCCGACCAAAAAAAACACAAAAATTCGAAACCGCAATCGGAAATGGAAACCTTTAGTCAACGTTGTAGGGTCGCACCAGTAGAGTTTTGACTCATTAACAAGTGGAATAGAATTCAACTGAGAAAAATTAATATTTTGTTATCATTTAAAGCAACACACGTTCCAATGCAGCCTTATTAACTATTGCAGTGACTATACTCCTTTTTAGGCTAATCAACACTTTCTCTTGTTCGTTCATCCACTTTTCATAAGATTGTTTGCCAGTTTCCTAAAGATCAGCATGCCCAGGAAATGATGGAGAAGATGATGAAGACGACTGAAGTGCTTGCTTGCGAATTTGAAGGCTACGTTAAAACCTTGGGTTGTGAATGGCTGTGGCTGAGTTTCGATGCGCTAGGTCAACTTGCTTGCATAGTCCACAAAAACCTTGAAATTGGGAAGGATAATAAAAACCGTGTCCATCCCAAGGAAAGCGTGAAGATTTCAGAATTCCCACGTTCTGTTCCCATAATTATATTGTGTTGCAAATCGACCATGTTTCATTGACAAGCGTTGACAGTTACCGCCATGATTCCTATTGTTTAGCTCGAGTTTTCCAAAATCTGCCTACCACACCCAAGCACTACGGCGACTTTGATGTTTTTGCCGATTTTCCAAAATTTCTCCAAATGGAAAACTTGGGGTCGCACTTAGCAATGTGATATCCCATGAACGTTTAACAAAGAAATTAAGAAATTGCTTTTTTTTCCATCAAAAATGGGGGGACGACTTACAGCTGTATACACGGGATAGACTTAAACATGGGTAAATGTGGTATTAAGTTGTCCAGATGTAATAAGTTACAGTACATGTAAATATTCTCAATGTCAAATGAATGAAAGGCATGCAATGGAACGGCTGGACTCATTCTCATTAAGAACTACATGTAATAAAAGATAATTATCAGTTTTGTTGGTATCTTCAATATCCAATTTTGCATCTCAGAATGCTGGAAAATGTGTCTCCGATGGTCCACAGCAGGGGTTTCAATAGAAGCCGGTTACCGGTGGTATACCGCCGCCTGCTTTGCCTCACACCGCCGGCTAGTTTGCCTTGATTTTCACTAAAAATGCTATCATAAACTTGTCAAACTGCCGCCTTCAATGGGCTATCATGGACGGCTATTTCAGAAGTTATTGAAACCCCTGCACAGTACAATTTCAAAACCTTCTGGGGGAGCATGTCCCCAGACCTCCCCCCCAGGGGAACTTCTACATGTACTTGTAAACCACAATACAATTTCTTCTTTCAAAAGCTGTGAAAACACTGAAAATTATGCCAAGGCAAGACCAATAATTATTGTAAGCTCTTGTTACCTATTAATTTGCATTTGTACATGTACATGAACATGCCCAATGATGAGATGCAGACACAGGTACATGTACAACCGTAAGCAGAAATGGGTGACTGAGTCAAGAATTTATAAATAAAAACATGAAAAACTTATTAGTAATGTACCTCTTGCATATCCTTAGAGAGCTTTTCTTTTTCATTCTGCAGGCTTGTAACCTTAGCCTTGGCTTGGATTTTTAGCTTTCCAATTTTAGCATTCAAATCTCTGACTTCTTTTTCCTTTGCTTCAATCTTGCTTGTTGCTGCTGCCAGCTCATTGGAAACTCTACAGTTCTCATCCAGAGAAATTTGCAGCTTGTTGTGAAGAGCTTTCTCGCTGTCTTGAAATGCTTGCTTTTCTTCCCTGAACTGTTGCTCCTTCTCGGCATCAAGTAACAGAAGCCGTTCTGTAACATTTCCTTTGGAATCAAGTTCACTGAGACTTTCTTTCAAAGAAGCAACCAATTTCTGCAAGTCCTCATTAATCTCAATCTGAGACATCAGTTTAATTTCCTTTTCACTTAGTTCTGTCTCGTGTTTCTCCTTAATGTCTGCAATTTCCTGATCCTTGCCCTGAACCGTTTCTTGCAACGTCT
This sequence comes from Montipora sp. Colony 1 RG-2022, assembly GCA_023091755.1. Taxonomy (NCBI): domain Eukaryota; kingdom Metazoa; phylum Cnidaria; class Anthozoa; order Scleractinia; family Acroporidae; genus Montipora; species Montipora sp. Colony 1 RG-2022. The sequence continues at coordinate 6,917 of JALIRR010007822.1, forward strand.
TGATTTCCACTGCTTTCTCTCTGACAGAGTTCCTTAAAAAATCAATCTCAGTTGTTTTACTTGCACTGTCCTTTTCAAAAGTGAGTATTTTATCTGACAGACTCCTAATCATCTCTTCCTTCTCCGTTATCTTCTCTTCAAGCAAAGCCACAACTTTGCCACTATGTGAGGGGGAAGAGGACCCCTCGCTACTCAAGTTTTTTTCCTGAATGGCTCTTTTGAGAACTTGAATGGCCTCATCTTTAGACTAAAAAACAAAACAAAAAACAAACAAACAAGTTACAGTTCAAATACAACATGAGAACAACTGAAAACACAGCCCAAAACGTTGCCCTGCTGTTGCTTTAAACAATGTTCAAAAATTGGTTTGATTCAATATTGACTTAAGTTTTTTAGGTTATGCTGTTAGTGTTGTTCCAAATTAGGATAAAAATGATGATATTGTACTTAACAATGAGATGTGAATCTCAAAGAGCATTAGTTTAGTTACACTATCGTCAGTGGGTCATTTCATATTAACCCATTGACTCCTGCACCATGCCAGCCACACACAAGTAAAAATAGTAATTGTCTGAAATTTAAAGAAAACGACAAAACTTTTATATATCGAAAAAGGCCTATTAATCTTGATATCAGCAGGCAAGTCAGAAATTTAAAGAAAACGACAAAACTTTTGAGATTACAAGACATGTTTCGACAGAAACTTCTGTCATCTTCAGTTGATTAATGTACAAAGCGTTAAGTTGAATTTATAAGTAGGAAAAAGTGCTAATTATTCCTACTTATAAATTCAACTTAACGCTTTGTACATTAATCAACTGAAGATGACAGAAGTTTCTGTCGAAACATGTCTTGTAATCTCAAAAGTTTTGTCGTTTTCTTTAAATTTCTGACTTGCCTGCTGATATCAAGATTAATAGGCCTTTTTCGATATATCAAAAATCAGCTTGATAGTGAGGCAGTGAGGACAAAGACAATGGAAAGTAGTTGATATGTAAATATTTTTCACATTCATTCCAACGTGTTTCTATTCTTTTTGTCCTCACCGCCTCGCTATCAAGCTGAATATTTGATATTTCGAAAATGGCCTATTGTCTGGCGTTACACTGAGTGAAATCTATTACTGCTTTAAGTCTCGCTCCTAGGAGTCAGTGGGTTAATTTTGTACCACATAACAAGGTTGTTTGCAAATCCGAGAACTCCTTTTATGAAAAGAACTGCATCCATTTCTTGTGCTCTATCAATTTCTCTTAAGAAACATTCTAAAAGTAGTATGAAGATTTACATTCCACTTAAATAAACTACCTCAATGATCTGTGTCTTTTCCTCCAGCCTTTCCCTGAGATCATGTTCATTTGTCTTGTAGACTTGCTCAGCTTCAGCAAATTCAGCAGCAAGAGCTTCTTCCTTTGCTTGAACATGCTGTTGCAGTCTTTGTACAGTTTGTTTATGTTCTTCCTCAATTTCCTGAATATGCATTAACAAGGAGGCTTTCTCTTGCTCAAGCTGTTGGAGTTAAGTAAAGAAGAGAATTATGATAAAAGACTTGTGCACTGCAAAAAGCCCAAAGATCATTACACCAATTCATATTAAAAGTAATAAAGTCAGTGTGAGCAAAAGCAAAAGAAGGTAAAAATTATTGTTGACAACTCAAAAATCTTTGCCTCCTGAGTTTGGAATCAATCAGAATGGTAATTTTCACAGACGATTATTTCATGTCGTGGGCAAACAATTTCTAGTCACAGTTTCCATAACTGTCATCCGCTCAGACATACCAAGAAGGGAACCCAATTCAGCAAAATATCCGAACCATGCACGATCTATCAAAATTTGCATACAACTCGCGACAGAAGATGAAAGAAACATCTGTGCGTGGGTCCGTATTCCGAACACAACTGTTTACAAACTTGATTCTTCGTCATGTAGTTCGTAGTCATGTACTATTTTTAGAGCTGTCTTGAAAGCTACAAAATGTATTCTTTAGGACAATTAATTGCCAACAATGGCAAAACAATAAGCGAGCTGAGGCAGATGCATATATCGGTATACACACATACATTGTACGCATATATTTATATGCAAATATGCGTATGGTTATACATGTATGCACAGTGTATATGCAATGCATATAAATATGCCCATTTTGTGTGTGTTCTTCGCTTAACATATTTCTGAGCGGTACTGTAAATGCATTTTGTGCTATATTTCTTACAATCCTCTGTGCCCATGATGTAAATGTATGTAAATGTCAGCACTTGAATCACAGTTGCAGTATACCCTACACTATACATGTTCTGCGGTTAATAAAGAGAAATTAAGGTTAATATGATTTCTTACATTTAAGCTTGTTTTATAACCCTAATAATTCTTATTTATAAGGTAACTGGGTTAAAGTGGTGGTGCTTGTCAGCGCACAAGGGAAGCATGTAAATTTGGTCGTACGTGTACATGTACAGTACCTGTATCAACTGAGTTAATCAGAAGTGTTAGCCCTTTGCCTTGCTAAGTCATTGTAACCCAAACTAGTTTGAAACCATTTTAACCTAAACTTAATTTTGAATTACAGGTACAGTACAACACATGTACACATATTGTACATCTAAGCAGTTACTTTTTCTGCTGAGGCAATCAGATCACTTTTCTCTTCCAGTTCTTTCTTGAGTGCAGCAATTTCTCTTTTGGCTCTCTCAGCCTCATCAACAGATTTTTCAACTCTAACATTCATGGCTTCAATCTGTTCTCTTAGCGTGCCAACAAGTTCGTCCGCTCCACTGTCAAGATTCTTCATGGCCTTAAGTTGGTCAATCACTTGGTCACGGCTTTCAATGAGACGTTTCTGAGCATCAAGTCGGTCCATCAATCCTTCAATGGTTTTGTTTCTATCCTCAAGTAATTGTTTGGTTTCTTCCACTTTGAGCTGAAAGCCTTCTGCAGACCTTATTTTAACTGCTAGTTCATGCATGACTTTCTCCTCATTATCACGCCCTTGCTGTTCTAGCCGCTTCACTTGTCCCTCACTGTCATGAAGTCGTTTTTCTAAATCTTGAATAACTCCATCTTTTTGAGAGAGCAATTCCTGGATATGATGGATATTCTGAATTGGATTACTCTGAAAGAAAAAAATACATGTCATCAGAAATTAAGGATAAAGTAATATTTTAGCCAGAAATGATACGGTTCTTGTTGAGGTCTATATATCACGAATAAAGAAAAAAATACTTTCTTGTTCTGGCCAGAGGTCTTAAAGATAGTGAAAGCATATCAGGTACAAATTCCAAGCTCAAATTCATAACATAAAAAAAATTAATGTGTACGTGCACTTACTGGATCCTGGACTTCCGAGGAAAGCGCAGCAGCCTCCAGTGATGGTCCAGCTCTCACATTTTCTCTTAAGTTGACAAGTTCTTCCTGGACAAAAAAAATTGAAGACTATTGGCAAAAGTATTTAAATATTTAACAATTATTGGGCTAGGTTGAGCAAAATAATTATTGTGATTTGTCATTGGCAAGCAGATCAATTATCTGCCAACAAGCTGGAAGGCTGAGGCAAATAACTGATCTGCGAGACACTGACAAATCACTATATTTTGCGATAAACCAGTTCAATAATTCTTTTATCATTCCATGACTGAGTTTGTTTTTCACAATTCCCTACAATTAAATCACTTTCTCAAAGCTCAGGAAAGCCAACTGCCATTTTCACACAAGAGCGTGGATTCAATTACATGTACGCATGATCAGAATATTATTAACTTCTTACTAACCGAGCGAGAGAGCCGTACTGGGGAATATTGGCCCAAGGTCGTGGCAAAAACAACCGAGGGCCAATATTCCCCAGTACGACTCGAGCTAGCTCAGTTAGTAAGTAGTTTATTACATGGCTTTTTATTTACCTTTTGCTTTGTTTTTGCAAGCCCGTAATCAGCCCGTGGGCATTAAGGTAGAATAATGCCCTACAATTCAGTCACAATTAGCCAATCAGAGCACGTTATATCGGCTACAAACACAAGCCATATAATAATTCCAATTAAACACTTATTAATTTTGTAGGCAGTTATTTGCAGGTCACGTGGGCTCTTGGCTAATGAAAAGGAAGGACAAAATGTATACACTGAATGATAATACTGTTTATTATATGGATAGGAGTGTTTTACTGGGACTAAAACACTCGTAGAATCAATGCAACCACTACGCCCGGGAACCGAGTGGCATATTTTTCAATTGTAACACAAGAGGTCATATTGAGCAACGATGTCACAATTCCTCCCTCTTTTTTATATTTATACCCAGTATTTGTTTAACGCCTGCTTTTCAATCTCTACCATGTATATTTATGGTCCAGAAAATTACACGTTAGTTTGAAGACATGAATTTTATGTTCTTGTGGAAAGAGCAACATCTCATTCATTCGCTGCACTCAATTGTGAGATTGTTCTTGCTACTGAAACACAAAAGTAATATCTTCTTGCCACTGTGTAATATCCAGTCTAAACAAAATAAACATGGGGATAAGATTAATGATTGCCGCCGCATAATATTATTTTCTGAGATTAGGAATTATTTATGGATAGTACAGTCCATAATATTTATAGGTCAAACAAGATGAAGCATATCAAAAAACAGGGAACCACTAGAATCAACTATGACGCACCTTTTGAACAGGGCTTAATTAAAAAGGGACGTATTTCACTCTTAATTATAATCATCCCTATAGCTATCCTCCTGATCTGCAATGAGTGTACCCTGGGGCTTGAATAAAATTTAAAAACAACTACAGGTGATTTCTACTTATGGAAATTCTGAACATTATCAAGCAAACACTCAAAATGTTCCGCATCGTAGATAACTGGTCCGATATATGAATACAGAAAAAAGGAAATAATGCATATATAAACAGCAAATTAATCAACTATGTAGCTAACCTCTTTCTGCCGCAATAACCTCTGAAATTCACGATTAATTTCCTTGTTCCTCTTTTCCGACTCACTCAGAGCTTTTCTTAGGTCCATTATTGTATCCTCATCCTTGAAAATAAGAATAAGGTCAACAGAATAGAGACGGAACCCATCGATAAATGACTATTTCGTAGATTATAGAACCTTGCTGGCTGCCGAGGCCTCCACATCGTTGTCTGGATCTTCGCCTAAAGATTCTTCCAGCTTTTCCTGCATGGCCTGTGCCATGGAGGACAGCCTTCCCCACATACTGAGAGCAACGGGCTCCTCCAAATTTAACAGACACCGTGTTAAACTTGTATTAGTTTCGAGCCACCATTGAAAATTACAGGATAATGTTTGGTTCGTTCCTACTCCAAACTACACGTCAGCTGGAGGCTTGGTTACTTGTTTGCGCCCCAGTCTCCGTGTCGGTGTCCATGATAGCTCGGCCTGCAGACGACCAAGAAAACTTTCAAGCGCAATCAAAACTCCACGGTATCAAATAGCGTCTATCGACCACTTTCATAAATGGCGACCAACTTCACAGATTCTTTTGTATATATTTAATTAGACCTACTGCCCTCATTGCTCGTCGTGGCAAGGCTAGAAAGGCTCATTAAGAATATACTATTTGGCCGAAATTATGAAAGAAGTCTATTCGCCCTGTAAAATGCTTAACAGAGCAGCATTTTACACGCCCCCTTGGCCTATCGTTGTTTACGGAATTTTTTTTAAATCCCTTTGCAGTTATTTTTATCTAATTTGCTTGATGTTGAGATACTTGCTTCAAAATTGTTGCACACTGGGCAGGATTTCTCACAATATCAATAAAAACTTCAAAATACTACTTTAATTAAGATCATCTACCGACCAAGATTGGTATTTCACAAAATGTTGACGTCCATTTAAAGAAACCATTTTTAACAGGCAAAATTAACCCCATTTGAAGAACAATGTGCTGACGCGCGTTTTTAATTCTCTCCTCCCCTTTTTTACGCGGGATGCCTGTAAGGCGGACCGGGTAGAAATTCCAGTCGGGTATGTGTTTTTCATTTTATTTGCAGTCCCAAATCAACACCCTTTTTTAAGTTCCCAGTATCCCGCGGGACCACGTAATCTGTGTTTGTTTCGCGTGGAAGCCGGCGAAGTTGAATCGTGTCGGGCCGAAGCACAGCAATAAATTCGCTTCAAAAAGCTCCCATTGTCTCGAGATTTCACCTAGAATATTCTCTACATTTGCGCTAACCATTGCTTTCCTTCATCGCCGACTTGAGAGGAATTTAAACTAGGAAATCTCCAACATGTTCTCTACCTTGAATTGACGATTATCGTTAACTGTTAATTTGCTTTCAATTTAATATTATCGTTATTTCAGAACACTGAGCGCGCGCGCGAAAGCTTGATATGGATTATGGGAAATGAACATATCTATAGCTCTTTTTTAAAAGCAGAACCCTAATGATAAAAATATCAATTAATAATGCAGGGTATTTGAAGCCTCGCAGGACTCGAACCTGGGAACGCATTGTAATTAATAACCCCTTCATCTTAACCACTAGACTACCACATCACTAACTGCAAGGATGTCATTTTTTATTAATGTCAATAATTTTTTCTTCCAAAAGTGCCGCTGTAAACGTGTATTAACAGCCGCCAAGAAGCAAGCTTACACGGTGAAAAATGTCAGTTACCAAACTTCAAGAGAAAGCTAACCATTTTTAAATAAAGCTTTAGACTTAACCATTATTCAGCAATGATTTTATATATATACTAATTAATTTTGGTAAATAATCGGCACATTTTCAGTCAGTTGATCTTTAGTGGTTAAGTGGATAAAAACACTTCCTTCGAAGTGGGTGCTCCGGGTTCAAATCCTGTCCATGGGCTGCTTTTACTTTTTTCTTTTTATTTGCTACCACAAGTCCTGGGACACAGTGTCCTAAATTAACGATAATAGTAAATTGAAAGCAAATTAACAATTAACGATAATCGTCAATTCAAAGTAGAGAACATGTTCAAATCTCACAGCTATTTTTTAGCAACCCATCCTCTACTTCTGAAATGACTATTATCGACAATTCCTAAAGCCGTGTTCATACTCAACATTGATTATGATCAACTGAAGTATATATCAGGCTATCATGCTCCATTCAATTTTATTCAATTAGGGTTCTGTTCACACGTGTGAAAATTTAAATACAATACGCAGGGTAAACTCGCAGTGTGAGACAAAATGGCGCCGTATCGCGTGGCTGCCACTATTATCATCACCATCATGTGCTTGAGGCGAGAAGAGAACCAAGGATAGCTTCCGAGAATAGAAGACAAATCCAAACCTTCGCTCCATAAAGCGATTAGAAGATTCGTCTGCTCATACCACCACGTGCTCGCCATTCTGTTCAATTACGCATTGTAATTACTTCAAAAAAAACCCCTCTGAGGTTGTTTAAAGTAATTATAATCCAGTTATAATCAGGGACTGCAATTAGTTAAGTGAACCCATTTCATATTTAATTCGATTATGATTCGATCATAATCGAGGCCTAATGTGAACACGGCTTTAGTTTCTCTGAATTGACTATTATCGTCAATTTAGTCCGTTTAGCGTTTGATAGGGATTATGGGAAATGAATATCTATTTCTTAAAATCCGAACCCCAATGCCTAAACTCAAGCTCGCTGGACATGCAACTAGGAATGTACGAGTAATAACCCTTTCACTTAACCACTAGACTACCGTATCGCTAACTGGCAGAACACTTTTTTAAAAAATATATATCAATATATTTTTTCTTCCTAATGCCGCTGTAAACGTGTATTATCACCGGCTAAGAAAAAAGGTTTAAAAAGAAAAAAATGCCGGTTACCAAACCTCAGGAGAAAGTAAACCATTTTAAAATCAAGTACTAGACTAGACTATTCATCAATGATTTTATATATACTAATTAGATTTAATAAATAATCGGTGCAATGGTCAGTCAGTTGATCTTTAGTTGTTCAGTGGATAAAAGCAGTTCCTTCACATTGGGTGCTCCGGATTCAAATCCCGTCCAGGGATGCAACTTTTACTTTTTTCTTTTCATCTGCTACCAAATGCAAGTCCTGGGACAGAGTTATCTAAATTGACAATAACAGTCATTCCAGGGAAAATTACGAATTGTTGATAATCGTCATTTCAGAGGTATAGGATATGTTGTTTTAAGTAAAGGGCACCCTCGTTCCCAGGGCTTTTTACCGCCGAGAACCCTGGGACAATACTATCGGTGGTGAAAAGCCCTGGGAACGAGGTTGAGTAAAAGCGTTTTTTAGTTTAGTTTAGTTTAGTTTACCAGTTTCAGCACTTGGACTCCTTCAATTTGACTACTGTCTGTTTTGCTGTTATGTGGTCTCATCGATAAGTAGTCCATTCAGAAGATTGCGCCAAGCCGACCATATTGCTGAAGGAAAGGCCAGACCACACCACCCTACTCTACTCATGCCCTACTCTTTTCGACTAGTGTGTGGGATCTTTAACGTCCCACAGAGTTTATGAACAATGAAGGGTTGTGAGACGGGACCTGCGATTTATAGTCCTTATCCGAGAAGACTTGGTTAGTATCTGGATGGGGGACGTCAAAATATGCGACTGTGCACATTTGTGACTACCAACAACAAAAAAAGACACCACACCGGTTTTAAGACGTGGTATGCCTTTGACATTCCACGTAATAAGTTTGTGTGCAGGGCTGGCGCAGTGGTGAGAGCACTCTCTCCCACAACTTCCGGTTCGATTCCCAGACTCGACGTCATATGTGGGTCGAGTTTGTTGATTCTCTACACTGCACCGAGAAGTTTTTCTCCGGGTACTCCGGATTTCCCCTCCCCTCAAAAAGCCAACATTTGATTTGATTTGCCTTAATTGTTGATTTCAGTTTACAGTGTCCCAATTAGTGATCCAACGCCAGGACGACTTAGACACTTAAATAAAGTTCCGTCGACACATGCCGCGTAAATGCCTCCAGGCGTCTTGTTGAAAACTTAGCATTCCGTTCGTCCTTGCACACGGAATGACAATGATGTATTTTTTTTGTGGTTGTTGAGACTTTCATTAGACTGTAACGGTTTCCATCCTCAACAAAATCCAGCGCCCTGAACTGGCTGGTAATTGGTTGGTTGATGGAGTGATTGATTGATTGATTGATTGATTGATATAACAGAAGTACAGCAGAAGTAGGAGCAACCTGCTCACTTTACGTGTACGGCTCCGCCGACGAAAAGACACCTGACCCTGTCTGTTTACTATGGATAAGTCCCAGACAGGGCTTGCCATTAAGAATGACATTGCGTCTGGATGAAGTAAATCGTTTAGCTATATAATGCGTCTTTAATTAAAAAGTCTTCAAAGCCGCACAAAAATAACTTAATTGTCCAGGTGCATAATGCATCCCTGTCCCGTTTTTACGCAGGACGAATTCAATGACGAACTAAAAGAAATAAATTGTCCAAAGTCGTCTAGACGCGTTAGGCGTCTCCGGTAGTATAAAGACGGCCACTCAATGCCAAAGGATAATTAAAGAAAGATTATCCCCGGGAGGGGGGTCCTGTCGTACCTCATTGAACAGGCTTCGGGATTGGCCAAAAGAACAATAGAACGAACAAAGATAATGGATTTAGCACAGAAAACAATAGGAAGTGCGACACTATACAGGCAATGAAATATAGTGTTTAACAAGAGGTTCCACTCTACCCGGGTCGGGTCCGGGAGGGGGGATTCGCATATGAAAGGGGCGGGGATGCTTGTTGTCTTGCTTAGGGGTGTAAATTTTGGATTTTGGTCTCAATTGGGGTGTTCTGGGCAAAACGGCATTACATGTATGAAAATTTCCTTCTTTTGGACAAGCAAACAAAAGATCGTAATTTTTTTAAGTTACAAAGTGCCTTTCTTCTACTTTGTGATCTTACAATCTTCGTTCTGTTGCTGACACTGATTCATAGACCCCAAAAGTCGCAAAGATTTCATATCTTTGCGCTGTGCTAGTTGTAATCAGTTATTGTGCTTGTGATTTTTGGGGACAGCTATTCTTAGAGTTGTTTTCATAGATTTATGTCGTAGAGTTAGAGTTAAGTTTCCAAAATCCTGAATTCAAGATTTTGGACGGCCAAAATCCTGAATTCAAGATTTTGGAATTCAAGATTTAGGTCTTCCAAAATCTTGAATTCAGGATTTTGGAAGTCGTTAACTCTGACTCTAAGTCATAACTCTACTGAAATAACTCTATTGATAGTTAACCTCGTGATTTTTGTATAGCATCTACGTGTTCAGGGAAAACTCGTGTGCGCGTAACCTCAGCTTTTGTCCTAACTATGATTCACGGCTTTGTTATCGGAGGAGAACGGCAAAAGAGCGTTCTAATGCACGTGCAGAGCGAGTAAAGTCATACATCAGGGGCACCCAACGTCAATTTTCGGAAAATATCTGTTCGGAAGACGATTTGAGATCTAGAATTTTCGGAACATTTGTTGTAAAATTTCTTGCTTGCCTGCCTGTCCTAGGATTTTCGAACATCTACAAAAAGGTATAATTGCCCATTTTTAAAGGATTTTTACCCTAAAAAGGTCACCTAGAATTTTCGGGATCCTTTTTTCTGGCCAAAATTTTCGAAAAGGTAACTTTTGATACCTATAATTTTCGGATCACTAGACTTTCAGCTAGGAAATCCGAACAGATGAAAAATTTTTAGGGGATAAAAATATGCCAATATCTACCGTTTAAATACCAAAATACGTTTAACAATGCTATGTTTAAGTGGTTTTGAACTATATTCTCGTTGGGTGCCCCTGATACATTGTTTTTGTTCTTTAAATCTATTAATTTTGATCGTGATCGTTCTTGTCGACGTCCTCGTTTCCACAAACGCGAAAAACAAAGACGACATCGATGTCTTACACTAAGGCTATTTGTGAATGCTTTTATGGTCGACCAGAAGAGATTGGCCATATTTATCCAGGGGAGAGACCGCAAACAAGCTCTCCATGAGGTAATTTTGATCTGTTTGCAACGGTTAGAGAACGTGAGCAAGGAGACGTGGCTGACGACGACAGTTATGGACATACGACGAAATGATATATGAAATGGATCACATATGAACTGCGGATATGAAATCAAGTGAAGCTATGATACTCCCAGTTATGAACGCAATTTTGCAATTGCTTAAAGAAGCCTGAAAAATTCAGGACTTCAACGGGGTTTGAACGACATGAGGACGACACGCAGTACTGACTCAATACTCTGAAAATACTTATTGACGCAAAATCACGACCTCAAGTCTTCTGTAACGAATGGTGGATTACCTGCTAGCAGAATCCTCGAGAAAGGATTTTGTGAAGCAATTCTGTTAGCAAGATAATGTAAATCAATAAATGATGTATCTGGTGGTATTTGTTTTGGTTTTTTTTTTTAAACTTCCACTATTCCCTCTTTGGGTTGTTTAGGAAATTCCTGAGCGTGCTTGGGCCCAAGTCCCACGCTTCTTTCCAACAGGAAGAAGGAGTCTTCAGTCAAAACCAGACAAATGCAAAGCGTCATTTGTCGGCGCGCTGTCCCGTAGGTCATTGTATTTCTACCGTACGCGTGACGACCTTCTTGAGGACACCTTTGTCGCTGGGAGAAAATTGCATGTCATGCTCCTGGGAAGTCTAATTCCTCGATTCATTTTACATGAGGTAAGACAGTGTGCTAAAAGAAGTGAAATTTATTGTGAAATGAAATTATTTAAGAACAAATTTGCAAATTTTAAGCAATCCTATGCCATTAATACCCTTTACAAATACGTCTGCGTATACTGCGTTTATGCGAATATGAAACTGCGTATTGCAATAATTATTGTTTGTATATAAAAGTATACAAATGTGGAAGCATTACCAGTTATTTGTCTTGAAAATAAAATTAAAAAACACTTTTATGTCTTTTCTAGGCCAAGTCGCCCGGTTACGTGAGAAGTGAATAAAAACGCGAGTCAACCTAAAAAATGCTAAAATCACACACACCGCCATGCATAGTAAGAAATAAACCGGCAAATCGTTCCAATAAGACTGCAAGCTATAATTGAGGTCGCTTCGTACAACAACTATGCCGGACTGAAGCTTGAGTAGATTAACTGACATTGACATCGCACTGTCCTCTGACTCCGGCCAACTGATCCGACACAAAGCTTACCATAATGGTACTATGAAAAGCTCTGGTGGCAGTGAATGAAGCTGCTGCCTTTGCTTCTTTCTTGGAACCAATGGGTCCACTAGAAAAACAAGACAGATAAACACTTAGTACCATACGGCTAGGACGGAACCCAATCAAGCTTTACCAGGACCGTACAGAACATCAAGGCCAGGCTAACAAAGCCAGCTGTGCATTTAGTTGACTCAAAAACATCTGGAAGTCTAAACAGTATAGCCTTGAGACTAAAGTGCGCATCTACAACAGTAACGTTAAGTCTGTGTTTTTGTATGGCTCTGAATGTTGGAGAATTGTCAAAAGAGACATAAAAATAGTCCGTGCCTTTCACAATAGCTGTCTGCGAAAGATCTGCAACATCTCCTGGCCCAACAAAATTTCCAACAACGACCTTTACAAGAAGACTGGACGCACCGGTATCGACCTCGAAATTAAGAAACGCCAGCTCAGATGGTTGGGACATGTACTACGAATGCCGCCTGAGAGGATACCCAAGGTTGTCCATAGGTGGACGCCTGCAGGCAGAAGGAAAAGGGGAGGCCCAAAACCACTTGGTGGAGGGGGGTCATTGTTGCGGCCCTGTGCCCCAATAGGGGCTATGAGGATTTATGATGTTGAGGACCGCACAGACCCTTTCATTTTCCATGCTTGGGAGAGGGGTGGCTGGAAGTCCCACCGGACTCTTTCTCAGACTATTTATGAGAAGAAACCGAGACTATCCTTTATCAATGGTTTGATCTGTAGTCTACTTGGACAAGAACTATAAACCGTGAGGCACCGTCTCAACGTTTATTTGAAAGAACAGGTCATTCTGTTGGTCTCTCCATGGTCAATAGGCGTGTTTGCATGTGAGTATGGAAGTTATTTTTACAAAATCACCAGAAGAGATTTTCCGTGTTTGCATAGCCTGATTCAAACCCGAGGCATTAGCCGAGTAACTTTCATGTGCAAAACTGGCAATGCAAACACGAAAAAAGTCTTTTTTAATGCCTACATCATATTGGAAGGAGGGGGGGGGGGGGGGGGTGGTCAGATAGACGGCAATCGGAAGTGGTGTGTTTTATTCCCCCGCAGGCTTCCTTCGTCGCTACCACATTGATATCGATAAGTGTCATTCCTCAAAATGGGGCTTCAAATGGTTTCAGGTTT
>JALIRR010007823.1:0-2500 GCA_023091755.1 Montipora sp. Colony 1 RG-2022
AGCCTCTTACGCAGACTTTGGAAGTAAGGATTGCGTGACGAGCCAAAACACTCTACGTGTGTGTTGAATCCATCCGGCCATGCTGGCTCGAACTACGACAACAAGAGTCAGAGGACTTTAATATAAAAGATGCAAATATACGTAGAGTTTAAGTTTATGCCAAAAGTGTTTCCGTTCTTCCCCATAACAATTTTTCCACTCTAGTGTTTGACTTGATTTGCGTTAATTGTTGATTTCAGTTTACAGTGTCCCCAATTAGTGCTCCAGCGCTAGAAAGACTAGACACTTAAATAAAATTCCTTTCCTTTCCTTTCCTTTTTAAATTCTTGGAGTAAAGTGTAATTTTCACATAAAATCTCTACTCTTACTTTCTCTAGCGCAGTCGATGTTGTAACTGAGCATTTCTGCGTACGTGACAATATTTTGACACGGAATAAGAGTAATTAAGGGCCTTTCAAAAGATCTTTATCTGGGTCAGTACAAACCTGGTTTTGTTCTATACTCCGTTTTTGAAAACTCAGTCCTTGCTTCATACCTAGTCCGCAGTCCGCGTTTTATACTAACCGTACAACATACAAACGTTTTGCAATTTCAATTAAAACCTTCAGTGAGTTATTGCTCGTCGTTTTGAGAAGCCAAAAAGGTATCCACTTTAACGCTATGGTTTATGGCGCGAAACATTTTTTTCACCATTCTCATGTTGGACTTCAATTCATGTCGTCAGCCCATTGCTTTTTCGTTGCTCCGCGCCTTTTTCACAGTGTTTTGTATTTAGTCCGCGTTTTATACCTGGTCCGTATTTTATACCCGGTCCGCAGTCCGGGTCCGCACTCCGCAGTTCTCTTTATATACTGACCGGTAACCAATCCATTGCAAGCACCGCCTCGGAGACACCGTCGTAGCGTCACCGAATCGGAAGTGCCTTTGTTTAACGTAAAACGTAGTCTAAACACCGTTCGGTCTGTAATAATGCCATGACATATGTTTAGTATGGGAGTTGTTTGCTCCAAGTAATGCGCTCCTGACGCCCTTCTAATACCCAACCAAACCCAACCAAAGACAAGCTCAGAAGACTCTAGGGACAAAAGCAATACTTATCCGATTTCTGACACAGGAAAAAGCAAAGAAATGCGACGCACATTTCGACTGGATTGCCATATGGCAATCCAGTATAGGCAATCCAGTAAAAAAAAAAAAAAAGAAAAACCCATACACTATTCGAGAAGAGTAGGGGATAAAGTCCCCGGTGTTGTGGCTGTTCTGTTCTCTCCAGCAGAAGTGGCGGCCGGCTTGGCAATGATGTCTCTAAAAAGGCTTGTGGTGTATGAGGCCACCTAAGCAGAAACTGCCACAAGTCAAAAGGGGACTTTGCCGAGTGCTGGAACATGTAGATGTAGATGTAGATGTAGATGTAGATGAGTTCAACTACATATGCATTTTTGAACCCTTTCCCTACTGAGGTGAGGTTACACAGCTTAAAAAAAGCAAGTTTGCAAAATATTACTTAGTCTAGGTTCAACGCTAGCTCAACAAGAAATACTTGCTGAGTGAATGCGAACAGTTTGTTGCCTGAAATTTAACTTTATTTATAATAAAGTTTCTATATAACGCGCGCTCTCATTGGTTTAAACAGCGTGCTTTATGAGAGTACAAAGCACGGAACAAACGAAAGCTCACGCCATCATACGCAGAAATGGCAGATGAATTTCCGAATTTTTCCTTGGCTATTATTGAAGCTGACAGTTAAAGGCTTGCTCAGATATTCTGACAAGTGCTTTGGATGGAAGACCTCAGCCGTCGCCCGGTCCAGCAGTTCTTTCAAGCTCAGAAAGTCCTCACGCTGGAGTTCTTCATTTACAAAATTCCCAACAGGTTTTCAGATTCCAGCCACAAGCAATGAACAGTTTGTTTTTCCAATTGTCATGTCGGAAACGTGCAGGTTTTCATGGGAAACAATTCGGCCGGTTTTCACTTAACTTAATTATTTAGATCCTCTTTTTTGCTGTTTTTCACGGACTGAAACCGAACATTGAGGCACTTTTTTTTTTTTTTTCATATATTCGAATTTTAATTGTGTGATTTCTGTCAAGCCACTTTCCAGTTGATTGATGTTTTGACGAACCTTTGTTTCATTAACCAATCAAATAATTTTAAACATTCTTACAAGCGCTCTGATTGGTCCAAATTAGCGTGCTTTATCAGACTATAAAGCATTGTGCTGACGACACCTCAGTTCACCACAAGCAGCGCGCGCTTTGAAAATAAACTAGAATTTTTTGAGGAAAATTATTTGTTCTTTATCATAAAACAAATAAAGAAGCCTTGACTGTGCTCTGTTCTGTTGTAAAGCACTTAGGAAGCGGCTAGAGCACTCAAGAAGAAGGGAGAAACACTCGCCTATCGGCTCGTGTTTCCCCCTACACTTCTTTCGTGCTTTAGCCGCTTCCTGCGTGCTTTACAACAGAACAGAGCACAGTCAAGGCATCTTTATTTGTTAAAT
>JALIRR010007823.1:7500-10000 GCA_023091755.1 Montipora sp. Colony 1 RG-2022
ATTGTGTTCGCTAAATTTAGTTCTGTCGCCCAAATTCTATTTTACTTTGAAATGGCAATTTGCCTAAATTATATTCTCTTGAAAGACCACTAAATAAGGCCACTGGACCAGACGGCATATCGCCCAAGTTTCTCGAGGCTGCGAGTAGCCCAATGTCACTTCCGCTGACAAGACTGTTTAACCGAAGCTTGGTTGTGGGAAGGTGGCGCGTCTCAGCCCCGTCCACAAGAAGGATGACGAGACTGAAAGAGAGAATTATCGGCCACTTTCTATTCTTAGTGTCTCTAATAAAACTATGGAGTCTTGTGTCTCTGATGCCATTGTAGTGTCACATGTACTCATTAAAAATCCGACAAGCAATGGGCGTATCGTAAAAGGCATTCAACGGAGTTGCTCTTGGCCTACCTAACTGAAACGTGGAGACGTGTCATTGATAATAATTTTGTTGTAGGGGTGGCTTTTATTGATTTTCAATAAGCGTTCGACATCATTTCTCACCCGCCTTTCTTCACAAGCTTCAGCATCAGTTTGGCATCACAGGAGGCAATCTGGCATGGCTCCAAGATTATCTAACAAACAGAATTCAGCACACTGGAACATCTTCGGATAACGCCAATGTAAAGTTTGGCATACCTCAGGGCAGCGCCCTTGGCCCTTACGCTATTAACCTTATATACAAGTTATCTACCACCTACCGGAACAGTATTTATGTACGCAGACGGTACAACGATCTATTGTATTGAAGAGAGCGTTGATAAAGTAGTGGAGTCACTCAATTGAGCTCTTTAGGAGTTAGTCGGCTGGTGCAAACAAAATTAGTTAGTACCCCGCCTCAAGAAGCGTGAGGCGATGATCCTCAAGAGACAGAAATTCATAGGCCCTCTTTCCGTTCTGAAACTCTCTCATACCGGCATCAAGTGGTTATCACACTCAAGATTACTAGGAATAACCACAGACAACAAACTTAGTCTTACATGGGCAAAACACTTATCTGAACTGAAGAATGGTTTTGTCAGTAAACTGAATTTGCTAAAGCGCAGCCGTCATTTTCTCTCTGGACCAATGCGTCTAGATCTGTATAACAAAGTAATCTTACCTTCTATTTTATACGCTATAACTGTGTGGGGAGTTGTGCCAACAAGCAAGGTAATGATGCACTGACGGCTTGAGGTGATTCATCGCAGAGCAGCGAGAATTATACACGATTTACCAAGGGATACACCTTTGACAGTGGAATCTTCTTTTCGACAGGTACAATTTAAATTAGCAACGTTAATGTATAACATTTATCATCAATTAACACCTTCATGCATGGAAAGCATAATCAACCGACGCAGCACCGTGAGGGACAACTTTAGTTGTTGATCCGCCGTTTTAATAGTTTTTGTGTGGGCTTAACTTGGCATCAGAGGTATTTATTTGTCGGGACAGTCATTTGTTGGTATACGAGAATGGTCTCGTGGTCTCTCAGAGTTTGCAGGGGCTTGGGTACTAGCACGTGCAAAAGAATTCTTTTTGCTGTGACTTGTGTCCAATATACACCTTATTCCAAAATTGTTGTTGCCTCGTTCAAGATAAAATATTCTTTTGAATTTTAAGCTTAAGAACGAGGCATCAAGGGCTAATTTGAATGAACACAAAGGTATATTTAAATGACTGCCATTTTGGAAAAAAAGGTGTATTGAACTTGGTGAGTTGAAATAATTACTCGGAATACCTGAAAGGTATCCGAGTTATAATCTGGGTAGAATTTAGTTTTCTGTGCAGCAAATGGACAATAGAATTACGAGGCGGTGATTTCATTGGCTAAACGCAATGCACTACACCCCTTTGGACAATACATTTTACCTCGCTCTGTGTCAAACACAAATATACATAGCTGTCAAGGATCGATCCAGGAGAAGATTTCCGTCAGCGAGGGACTTCAAACGGGCTTCAAACAGCCTCACGTCTTACAGAATTCGATTAAAATCCGAATTTATAACATGCAGTGGAGCAACCAAAGCGATGGGTGCTGTGTTTGGGCTTCAGTCTGACACATTTAATTTCGTTTGCTGATTCAGAAACTCAAAGCCCATGTTCTACGTGATTGCAAATCACGCAAGTAAAATGCAACTAAAAGGGGAAATGCTGGATTCAGCCTTGTGGAAATGTTACGAATAAGATATTTATTTACAGTGGTATGTTCTAAAGGGCCGAAATTTCTTAGTTTCTTTCAGCTGTTCTTTGTACTTGCATCATCCGCTGAGTTACCTACAGCTGGAGGTCAGCGGCCGCATTATTTACATTACTATTAATTTCAAAACTTTGCAGGGGCAGACCCACCCTGCGAGAAGAGCTTCCTTTTGTCTTTTTCTTTACTGAGGAGGAGAAAAGGAGGCTCTGCCCGAATCGCGTCAACTCTTTGAAGCCGCCGCAGCCCGAGCTTCTGGGTTAGTCAATCTTGTTTTCTCTCGTCAAACCGGTTGTTCCAGTGCGAGCGTCCGCTTATTGGCAAAAC
>JALIRR010007823.1:15000-20210 GCA_023091755.1 Montipora sp. Colony 1 RG-2022
GCAAACGTTTATTCCACACACTAAGGAACGACTGAACATTTTGTTTCCTCTTCTTTTCAGTCTAATCTGTGACCAGGTCAAATTTTTTTTTTGGCTTTACGTTTGCACCAAAAAGTATCGCAAAAGCCGGGAATTAACAGTAAAAGGCAAGCCAAAAGACAGATGAAGAAAAAAATAACTATAAAACTCTGAATTTCGAATTCTCGGCGAAAGATTAATGTCAATCAATCGTTAAAACACTAAAATTTCTGCAGTATTGAAGGGGAACGTCACGACGTTCTGTCAAAGGGAAGAATTTGATCACGTGCTAGGCAACCACAAAGGTGCACGTGATCAGCTTGTGCCAAGGTTCTTGCTTGCATTGTATGAAGTACAGGGAAGAATGTTAATCGTTTGTTGCTTTCAGAGTTTAACAACGTACTTTTTAGCCAAGAAACTTCCGTCTTTCGTTTTTCAATTTCGTTGTAGTATTTAACTGAATATTTGCATTTCATCTATCGGGTCGGGAAGCCTTCTTTGTCGGGTTATTGACCCGAGACCCGACTCTTATCTGGAACACTGCATTGATCAAACCCTTCACTGAAGAACCACTTCTTTCAATAATAAAGCAAAAAATGGACAACAAGCTTTTTTTCAAATAATTGTTAACTAACAAGAATTAGTCAAATTTCAAAATTTTTTTACCTGAAGACTGTGAGGGCAGAGTTGAGTTCAACTAAATAAAATTATAAATAGCCAGAAAATTTGAAAAACACATCCACTCAAAATGTTTGATTCCTTCTCTGATATCCAACCCGAAAAAGTTACCAGAGAATATGCCGTTTGGTTTCAGTGTTGTAAATAACACTACAGTTAGTAAAATGTTAACGCGAATTCGACGAAGAGGTAAATGCGACTAAATTTCTTGTGTGCGTTGCGATGTTTATTTCAAGCTTCTTATGCAAGTTTTTGACAGAGAATATTAAATTACAGAAAATATTCCACTTAAAGGTCGTTAAAAAGCTTTATTTTTGGGCGTTCATTTGGACAAAAAAAGGCCCAAAAAACTTTCCCAGCGTAAAATGTATTGAAACAAACAAAATATTTGATATTAGCGGCAAAAACCTTTCCTATTTTAATTGCGCGCGTGCAAACAAGAAACAACAGTAATTAAATAAATTTCGGTCTCACAGTTCAGGATCTTAAAAGCCTTTTCGGAAGGACCTTGACCGTGGATAATGAAGCAGAAAAGAGACAACAAGCTTTCTTTCAAATATTTCTTCACTGCCACATTTCCAATTTTTTTTTTTACCTGAAGAGTGTGCAGAGTTGAGTCCAAAATAAATGTAAATTGCCAGAAAACTGAGATGCGACTTCAGTAAACAATGTGATGCATTCAAGGCGTTCGATTCCTTTTAAACCCATACATGCAGAATTTGCCATTTGGTTTCAGTCTTGTAAATAACACCACAGTTAGCCAAATAACATTAGAAACAAAGCTCACTTGATGATATCCGACGATGAAAGAGGCAATTGTTGGTGAAGACCATTACTCGTCGCTTGAAGATTCCAGATAGTATTTTTCACCGCTTGCCTTGTTTATCCGATTGACTTTCCATTATTAAGCTCCGTAAGGGAATGTTTTTTTTAAAGATCCACTAAAACGCCATTCGCGTTACAATGACTTTCGACGCCATTGCGGGTTAAGTTAAATATGCTACTGTGTCCACCGGATGAAATCTATGCATTTCTAGTACCCCCTCAAACTTACCAAACATACGCGCAGAAGACTCTACACCCAAAGACACTACTGAGCACTTAGCAGGGGAGGGGGCATGAAATACTTTTCATTACACGGAAAAAAATACGGAGAAATGAGACGCAGATTCCGACTGGGTTTGACTTAACAAATAGATTCCATGTTGCCGTGCGTCTGTTCAGTAATAGATCACAGATGACGTCAAAATGTGGTAAGAACAAAAAAGTGGCACACGAGGCGATAGCCGAGTGTGCCACTGCTCAGCGCTTTCATAGCGTGTATATTTTTAGACCCGGTAAAATAAAAGAGACATTCTTATCAAGCAAACGTAGTGTTTGAGTATTATTTTATGTTAGTGTATATTTGTGAACGTCAATCGTTCATAAAAGCGGTTGTTTTTAGGTTGACCACTTTTGTGGGAATATAACATCGGCTCTTTTGAACGCTTTGATTCTTCAATTGTGAGATAAACACTACTTATTTTTTTATCAACGACAATGGAACCAGAGAAGAGAGAGCCTGGGAAGGAGGTTGCCAATGGAAACATTCCTCTCTTTGATAGAGAACGACTTGATGGTAAAATGTCACCCTTGTACCCCAACATGCCCTTATAGGAAAAATACCTAAGATAGAAAACCATTATTTCTCCTACAACATTACTGTGTAGTGCTACTTCTCTTACTTTCGATTATTTCATAGAAAGTTCCCTTACCTTCAGCTTTTAAGCAAGTCATTTGGAAAATGAATAATTTCTTTTCAAGATAAATTGTGGTTTATCAATATTGTAACAGTAAAAAGCTGGATACCATTGTTACGTTTACTGAGTGGCAAGATAGTTACTTTCCAGTTGTATAATGCTCTATTTACGGTGCAACGCTCCTTACCGTGGCCACCCATCAAACTTTCACATTTGAGAACTACCTGCAAATACGTCAACTCAACAACCCATGCAACCGTGTTCAACTTACAACTGTGCGAACTTTGCAAGGAGGCGTGACTGTCAATCAAATTCACACATCCTGATTGGCGGACAATTTGTAAAAAACTATGCTATGTGTCCCTGGTAAGGCGCGTTGCACTGTAATTGAAAATCTGAGAGACTAATATTTATGAATCTTGTATTATGCAAATCAGTGATATTGACAAAAGAATGATTAAAGAATATCACATTTTTTCCATTATGAAAAGTAGTCCTACTTGTGAAAGACAGAAAAGGTGACGGAGGGCTGACACTCGAAACGTCAGCTTTCAAATTTCTTTTCAGAGGTCAATTTACCATATCAACTTAGTTGATAACTATTTTCTTTGTTTCACTTTCCCACTGGCACAGCGCCACAACTTCTTTACAAACTGTTTCGTTGTTCACGGTCTGCAGAGTGCAGGGATGGCGCAGTGGTGAGAGCACTCGCCGCTCACCAATGTGGCCCGGGTTCGATTCCCAAAATTTCATTGTTGGTTCTCTACTCTGCACCGAGAGGTTTTCTCCGGGTACTCCGGTTTTCCCTCTCCTCAAAAACCAAACTTTGACTTGATTTACGTTACCTTATGTTAACAGTGTCCCCGATTAGTTCTCCAGCGCTAGAAGATTAGACACGGAAGGGTTTTCAGCTGAGCGCGCGCGCGTAAGCCACAAACGCAATTCTAAAGCTCATCACTCAAAATGCGTCACCAGAAATAAACAAATACCGCTAATTTCGCTGACCTTTCTTCTAATTCCTAGGTAAAAGGACTACAGAAATTGTACACCAACGCTTTAATGGTCACTTAAATCCGTTTGCGTTGGCCTGTAACTCCCCTCGCGCGTGCAGTCAAATGAGCGGGTGACGCATGCGTAAATGCTAATCTTGTAAACCCGGACGGTGAATTTTTTTCATTTATTGCATGTTAGCTTAGATTAATTTAAAAGGTTTGTCTTTCAAATTTAAAAAACAGATTTTTCTGATCAACTGACCTACAGATTTTGTTGAATTTTAAATAAATTAGAGTTTATTTGTAACATTATCCGGTAACGCTGAATAGGAAGATTTCACATACCCGTTTTTTCAAAAAAAGCAATATATCTTGACTTTAAGGCTCAAAGAGATGCCTTATATCGTTGCCATGTTAACGTTATTTTGCCGTGTGAGAAATCTATGATAGATACTTAATACCCTCGCCAAATTTTCGTCTTGATACTCTAACTGTATCTAAGGACAAAATACGTTTATTAGTTTGAAAAAGGGAGAAGCTATTTCGAGCCCCTCACTACAGGGCACGAGTTACAAAAGGAAACCTAGTTAATTTCCCTGTACAGATTTACCAGTATGGGAACGCGAGAAAATTAGCCGTTAATTTTACAGATTTGGTCACGTTGACGTCACAAAAATCAGAAAAACACGCGCGATTCAGGCTTTACGCGCCATACTAGTGCCCAGCTTGTGCGCGGCCCTAAAACTGTAGGGGGCCTCCTTAAATAAAGTTCCTTTCCTTTTCTTTCCTTTAACACCATCGGTTTCAAACACAGGCTTATCACAGTTCCATTTTATTCAGTAGCGTACGTGAGGAAAAATGCGTTCGAAATCTAAGAAATATATGGACGTCATCATAGGTAATAATTACAAAGCAGAAACAAGGTCTTAAATATCAAATGCATTGGTACCCGGTGGCTTCTCGATCTGCTTCCACTTACAACGAAAATGTTCAAAATCTAACGAGCTACTGTGACGTAAATCATTATAAGTTTAGAATCTTCATATAACAGTGATTAAATCATTAGCGTTAGTCTTGAACGAAACATAAACTAAACCCCTTTATCCTACATTTACTTCCACCAACCATGAACCCATAACCAAGACAACGGTTGTTTTAGACTAAACACTGCAAATAAGTGATTACTCCAATCTCTACAATGCGTACCGATCCCTTACCTGGAATGCAGTGTCTGACATTTTCAGACCGCAGACTAACCCTAACTCGCCGTAAAAGCTTACCGTTTTAAAATGGGTGCTTAGACTTAAATACTGCTTCTCAGCACTATTGGGAATGGGAGTTTTATAGCCTTAACTACATTTTCTCATTGAGCTCTATTTGTAGGCAGTTCTGCAGTTGTCATACACCTCCTGAAAGGCTAACCGTTTCAAATAAGTGCGTAAACCTAATTTAGAGCTTAACCCGGTAATTACTAAAATGCAGAAAGTGTCCCTAACATTACATGGAAGCTAACCATTCAAAATAACCCCTAATCACTAAGCTGAGCTTTTTACGCTGAATACTAAAAATTAATCTTGAATTTCCATCCAAACGCTTTGCATCAGATAAAAAAAGAGAACGTTCGGGGCAAGTTTGAGATTGTTTACTAGAGAGCTTGAAAAGAGAGTGACGTTGCTGATTCAACCACAGTCGGAGCAGGGGATTAGGTTGGTGATTGACACAATTTAATTCTAGCTAATCACGATTTTTACGCTTAGAATCTGAGCGCAAAAAATTGAAAAAA
>JALIRR010007825.1:0-20202 GCA_023091755.1 Montipora sp. Colony 1 RG-2022
ATACCCTTGGGGATAAAATTAACCCGGGCCCGGGAATTTTTTAAAGAACCAAGCAGGTCCGTGAAGGGGACATGTAGCATGAGCCACTGGCCGTGGAACTTGTCATTCAAGCGGCTCACCATCGCAGCAGCCACGATCTTCTCACCCACCGTCCGCACTCTCCGGGCAAAGTCCTTGCAAGCGGAGGGGGGACGTAACAATGGCAAACCCGGATTCAAAAGAACCATGAGCCCTTGACATGCGATATGAACCCTGGCCTCGAGACTACGGGTATCTTCAGGATCCCGTTGCTCATGTGTTTCTTGAGCCACCCGATGATTTCGCCTTTGTCATTCGTCTTCCGCAAGAACTCCAGCAGGCTGGATGCGGCCAGCGGCCCAGTCGGCACGACGGTACAGCTTGACCTCCTTGGGCATGCGCTCTGCGTCCGGGGTCGGCACGATGAAATCCCTCTTGCCGCCGTGCTCCGTGGTCACCAGCCATTGCCTAAAAGCAGCGCCAAACATGTGCAAGGTCATTTCAGGGGCCAGCGGCTTGTAGCGGGAAAGGACGGTGGCAGCAATCACGTTCCCGTCCGCGGCGTCATTCAGCCACTCGTCCTGGTTGGAATCGCTGAATTTGCTCACGTACTTGGCGACATAGGCAGCCAGTGCTTGATCATCGTCTGCAAACTGGAAATCTTGATGGCACCGCAAGGCTTCCATGATCGCCACAAAATACGGTCTTAAGCCTGATAACTTGTCTTCCTCCGTATGGCGCAGCCGCAGTCGGCCATCTTGATCCCAATGATTCGCCCGTTCCTGCACCGGCCAACCGCTGCGACCGTTGCGATCGTACTGGGATCCTTTCACGGCACCCGGCAGGACATCTACTGCATCAGGGCTTTCTGCATTTTCTACTCCACCGGCGCCCGCAGCTCCATCCGCAAGCGCCAAGCTGGCAGGCAGTTTTACCCGAAGACACCGACTCTGTCAAAGACATGGATTGCACCGCCTCCGGGCGAGCGAAGACGAGAACGTGCACGTGTGGGCGTCCTGATCCGTGGTAGTCTTGGGTGGGTGCCTTGCGAGTGCCATCTTGAAATTCTACCCGTGCAAAGACTCGCACCGGGTAGGGCTTGCCAGTCGGATCTTTGCTTCGAGTAGATGCTGGTGCCATGGTCTCTACTTTTCTCCCTGTCTGCCAGCCAGAAGATCTGACAAGGAATTACACAGGGCGCGCACTCTCCAGGCGCAAGGTAAACCAATGCGACCTGCACGGAAAAACATGTTTCATATACACACATTGAATGGGGGGACGGGCCAAGTTCAAATACACGCGCCCGCCTCGAACAACTTCCAGCAACACGTGGGTAATATGCAGCGTCTCTGCTACAGGCAGATCCATTCGTCCTTTGGACCCCCTTTTGGCCATCTCGTCCAGCATCCAGTGGTGGTAGGGCATCGACATCTCACGTAGGGCGAGATGGTCCAGAAGATCTTGGGATGCCCCATCTGCCCGCACGATGCCGATGAGGCCCAGTTGTACCTGCTGCCAGAACAACGGCGGGAACGGATGGCCCTTCATGAGCACTCGCATGGGCAGGTCGTACTCCATGCTTGTTTTCTTCTTCGCCCCCAAGGCAGACCAGAGGGAGAGGTCGTAAGCAAAGTGCAATATCTTGTAACTGCTGCCATAGCCGATGCGGGATGCCAGCGCCAACGCCGCATAGGCGCGCTTCACGCTGTGTCGCGCCAGGTCCCCTTCTTCCTCTCTTGCTTCATCATCCTCGTCAAGGGAAACATTGCCGTCCATGAAGTCCTCTAGAGTCGGGCCATTGGCTCGGCCTAACCGACGAGCGTCTGTCGCCCGCGCGACGGTGAGACACATGGCATCGTCGTAGAACAAATGCGGCCACACTGCCGTCTCTATGCCCGGGGCCTCGATGAACTTCAGCCGCCTACGACGTTGTCGCCCACCTGCTTGTGGATACTCCTTCACGAAACTGTTTGTGTGCCTTCGAATTTCCATACGAAGCCGTGGCATTTGAGTGAATATCCGCGCGGCTTTTGCTTTGCGCCGCTGCTCTCTGTCACGGATCTCCTCGATATTTTCTTTGGCAGTGCGCTCTTTCCAGAAGAACCGGGTGATGGCAGAGTGTTGCGGGTAGCCGCTGACTTGACCACCTTGATTGCGTGCCCGAATCATTGGCCCCACGTCGATCTCCAAGTGCGCCAAGGCAGCCGCGCTTTCATCCTCCAAGCTTCGCAATTCCTCCGGCACATCCTCCGGAGCTGGGGCCTCGCAAGCCACTTTCGCTTTGCAGCGCTTGCACTTTGCAACTGTGGGGTCTGCAGCCTCTGCTTCCAGCGCCTTCTGTGTCAAATCTGCTGGCTCCATTCCTCCACAGGCCTGGCAGACTTTCCAGCTCCTTTCTGTGCACCACCTCCACAAGTCTTTTGCCAGTTTGCTGCGCTTCGGAGGCGGCAGACCTGTGCTATTGTCGACCTCTGCCCCTCGCTGCCCGGCTGAAGCTGAGAGCACCATCTGCAGAACCCGAGCCTGCATCGGCCCAGCTTCTGCGTTTCCGCTGCGGTCGCCAGCTGCTCTTCCGCAGGCGATTCGATGGGGGCCGGCTTTGACCGCAGCTCCGGCCACGTCTCTGCAGCAGCGTTGTCCAGCTTCTCCTCCTCTTCAGGTTCGCGTCCTTCACCTGCTTGGCACCTAGTGGCCCGTCTCTTCCCTCCTCGTCTTGCGGGTTCTGCACACTGAACCTTGAAGAAGTCTCGGTGTTCCTGTGGAACCTTGGTAATGATTTTATCCACGGCGGCTGGGCGGAAATGTCGCAGCTGGGATGCGAGCTTCTTGCGTGCGGCATCTGTTCTGCACGCCGCTGCTAGCCGCTCTTCGTTGCACCACACGCACTGCTTGCAACCCCTCTTTCCATGGGCTGCTTCCCCGGTGTTGCCCTCATGGAATTCGCACGGCTCGCCGGGCCGCCCTTCACAACGCGGCATCCTGTCCATCAATGCCGGTTGGGTCGTCTGCCGCTTCTGGACCGGCTGAGCACGCTCCTGCTGTGCCCGGGTCATCTGTTTGAAGCTCTTGACCAAATTGTGCCGGCCTATCTTGGAGTCACGGCATGCTTGCGCCATGCGCTCCTTTGAGCACCAGACGCACTGGCTGTAAGGCCCCACCAGCTTGCGCCATCTTTCCTCCAAAGGAACACCTGCCGGCGGCCACGCCCTTGGCAAATCTTCGGCATCCGGTCTGTGGTGGACAGGCTTGTGCGGACTAATGGTCCCAAAATCCTTGGGGGAAAACAAAATCTGGAATTTCCCCAGAAAGCGGTGGGACCCAAAACCGTCCAAATACCAGACCTGGGTAAAAAACCCCTTTTTTTCAGGAATGCTGTTTTTAATTTTCAAGTTTTTTTTCCAAAAAAAATTTTTCGGTCATGGCAAATTTTATCGGGCCGCGCTTTCTGGGCCTTTTTTTCCGTTCCCGGGCTGCTTGGTACGGCCCGGGGACCTTCTCTTTTCCGGGGGGCCCTTTTGGGGTTTTTCTTATTTTGCGCCTTTAATTTTTAAAAGGTTTGCTTTTGCATGCCTCTTCGTTCCCCTACCCTGCTCATTCTTGACTGCTTAAAACCATCCCGTGCCCCGGAACGCCTAAAAAACGAAAAACCCCCCATGCATCCCCCAGACAGGTCGCAAAACGATCCTCCCGGGCCCCCCCGGATTCCCCCATACCCAAGGAAGGGCCCCCTTGTCTCCAGCTTTACGTTTATTTTTCCCCCGAAATTTAAAAGGGGCCAACAAAAACCCCTAGGATAAACACCTTTTTCGGGAAAACCGGCCCTTTCTTTTTTATACCCTTTGATCCCCAAAACTTTCCATCTTTTCGGGGTGTGCCCATGTCCTTTTCCAATTCTAAAAAGGAGCTTGAAAAACCGTGCGAAGTTTTGGGGCCACACGGTTTTTTTAACATAGGGAAAAAAAATTAAACATGATGTGCTTTTAGGGGTCTTTCAAACCCCTGGTGGGGGGGCTGGGCTGCTTTAATTGTTTCTGGGGCGTGGAGGCCAAAGGAAGAAAAACCCTACGGAAAAGATGTCATTTTTGGAAAGGGTGGGACCCATTAATATCCCTACTTATCAGGAAAATTGGGAAAAAGTAAACCCCCTTTAAAGGGAAAAAAGGGGAAAAACCTTTAAGCAAAACGGGCTAAAAGCGAAAATGGCATCCCATTTTGGGAAAAACCCAGGAAACTTAAAAAACGGGGGGCGCCCGAAAATTTTGGCCTTGAACATTTCAATTTTGTATTCGCTAGTTTGGCCGGCCCCTGTCTTCCTGCGCCGGCCGCGGTCCGGATCTGGCCGGTCGCTCCTTGCCATCCGGCCGGTCGCTTTCTGGGGGTGCCGGCCGCTTTGCCTAACTCGGCCAGCGCCTGCTCGAAGCATTTCCTTCGCAAACCTTCAAGCAGACATCTGACTACTTTTTTCCTCGTCTCTCGATTTGTCCGTGTTGCTGCTGAGCTTCTCGACGGGGCGCCCGGACGAAGGGGAGGACATTACTTACTTTTAGCACGGGCGGTTGCAGGCGCCGGAGAAGGTGGTCCAGTCACGGGCTTATCGAGCTACCCATCTAACGCCTGACCTCCCGTGGTCCGACGTGCTCGGATCAGCACCTTCTTTGTGACGACCCTTGCAGGAAACATTTCCCACGACCATCGCACTTTTCTGCAGGTGCTTCCTAGTTTGGTGTGGCACGCAGTCCTGCCGTTGTTGCTCTGATTCTCACCTTGGCATCACTCGCATCCTGCATGCCAAGCGCACGGCATCGTCCTCCTCATGCAGGGATCATGGGCATCCGGTCATCAGGTTGCAACCGGTGCTGGTGTCAAAGTCGCCCCGGTTCCAAGCCTCTAGGCCTCAAACCAGGAGCAGAAAGCATCGGGCCCGCCGAAGGGTTCCACCTTGAATGGAACCCTAAACCCTAAAAGGTTGAGGTTTGGGTCAGGCAGGGGTGGGAATACGGAGCAACGCGAGCGAGCGCCAATGGCGAGGGGGGGCGTGAAAGCAGATCAGGAGCCCCCCCGTGAAAGGGCGCGAGCGACATCACCAGGGACACCCTAAACCCTCTAAACCCTGCATTAGCGCGCACCGCGGTGCGCGCACGGTGGAATGACGCAGCGATGGCCGACAGCAAAGCGGAGGAGGGCAAGGGGCCTCCATCTGCCCTCTGGAGCCTGTTGCAAGCCCCTAGGGAAGGTACCGCCGAGCTGGGCACAATCTAAAAATAGATTACCCTTAACCCTAAGGTGAGCGCTCTGAACGGGCGCGCTTGCAACCTCTGCTGGCAGCTTCCCTTCGACGCTTCCTGAAGCTTTCCAGAAGGCTTCCCAGAAGCTTCCAGAAGGCTTCTCAGAAGCTTCCAGAAGAAGCTTCCAAACGGTTTCCCAGAAGCTTCCAGAAACCACTTTGGGAGTACCTGCAGGGCGGCACAACCTGTTTTGGGAGCTACTTGTTGGCTAATTCTTTGCGTCGGCACAGGGCCTTCAGAGTACTAAAATCCAGCCCAGTGCTGCTCCTGCACGATTTGGCTCAAAAAGGCTTGTTTTGCTTCCACAAAGAGAAATTCAATATGCTGCCTGGGCCGTCCAAAATGTGTTGCACCTGGAGCTCCAAAGGGCGCCTGCCACGATTTGATCAAGAAGGCTTGTTTCCCTTGCTTCCACAAAGAGAAATTCAGCTGCTGCCCGGGCCGTCCGAAATGCCAACCTGGAGCTCCAAAGGCTCTCGGCCACGATTTGGCTCCAAAAGGCTTGTTTCCCTTGCTTCCACAAGAGAAATTCAATAGCCGGCCCGGGGCCGTCCAAAATGCCAAATTTGAGCTCCAAAGGGCTCCCGGCCACGATTTGGATCAAACAGGCTTGTTTCCTTTGATTCCACAAAGAGAAATTCAAATAGCTGCCCAGGCTGCAAGTGCTGCTGCCAAATTTGAGTCTAAAGGGCTCCCGGCCACGATTTGATCCAAAAGGCTTGTTTCCTTTGCTTCCACAAAGAGAAATTCAAGATGGCCTGGTGCTGTCCAAAATGCCAAATTTGATCCCAAAGGGGCGCCCGCCACGATTTGGATCAAACAGGCTTGTTTCCTTTGATCCCACAAGAGAAATTCAATAGCCGGCCCGGGGCCGTCCAAAATGCCAAATTTGAGCTCCAAAGGGCTCCCGGCCACGATTTGGCTCAAAAGGCTTGTTTCCCTTGCTTCCAGAAGAGAAATTCAATAGCCGGCCCGGGGCCGTCCAAAATGCAAAATTTGAGCTCAAAGGGCTCCGGCCACGATCTGGCTCCAGAAATGCTTGTTTCACCCGCTTCAGAAGAGAAATTCAATAGCCGGCCCCGGGCCGTCCAAAATGGCAAATTTGCGGCTCCAAAAGGCTCCCGGCCAGGATTTGCGATCAAGAAGGCTTGTTTCCTTGCTTCCAATTCAATAACGGCCCGGGCCATCCAAAATGCTAATTTTGAATTGTAAGCGTTCCTGGCCATGATTTGGATCAACGTGCGCCGCTTCCCAATTATTATCCAGAAGAGAAATTCAATAGCCGGAGCCATCTTGCAAAATGCTTTCTTTGTAGTCAAGCGGAATCCCAAGTTTTAAATCAAGACCTTTTTGTTGATCATAAAGAGCAATGATAATGGCGAGCCATTTCAAACCCGGTGTCCCAGTCCAAGCGTAAGCTCAAACTGTGCTGGCTAAAACGAATTTTTTGATTGATTTATCCATTTCCAGCTCTTGTAGGCTCTTTCCAAACCCGGAAAAGGGGTCACCTCCAAGCGCAAATCTGAAGCTAAAGCCGGAAGCATTTTGTTGATTTGCATACTCCATTTCCAGCTCTTTGGCCGAGCTTTTGCAGACCCGGACAGGGGTAGCCCAAGCACAAACCCCAAGCTTGTAGCCGGATGCATTTTTTGATTCTCTACGTCCAGCTCTTGTCAAGCTTTTACAGACCCGGACAGGGATCGCTAAACCCCAAGCTTGTAGCCGGAAGCATCTTTTGTTGATTTGCATCCATGTCAGCCTGGGTTGAGCTCTTCTACCCGGATATGGGTGCTCCAAGGCAAAAACCAGCACAGTAGCCGGAAGCATTTTGTTGATTTTGCATCTGTGTCCAGCTCTTGGTTGAGCTCTTTGCAGACCCGTACAAGGCAGTCACACAAACCCCAAGCTTGTAGCCGGATGCATTTTTTGTT
Source organism: Montipora sp. Colony 1 RG-2022 (assembly GCA_023091755.1). NCBI lineage: Eukaryota > Metazoa > Cnidaria > Anthozoa > Scleractinia > Acroporidae > Montipora > Montipora sp. Colony 1 RG-2022. The sequence continues at coordinate 7,235 of JALIRR010007825.1, forward strand.
GATTTACATCTACGTCCAGCTCTTGGCCGAGCTCTTTGCAGACCCGGACAGGGGTAGCCCAAGCACAAACCCCAAGCATAGCAGATGGTTTGTGGTGATCATCAGCAGCAGCTCTTTGCAGACCGGACACGGGTAGCCCAAGCGCAAACCCCAAGCTTGTAAGCCGGGAACCATTTTTTGTTACCCACACCCATGCCAAGCTCTGGGGCAGCTCTTTGCAGACCCGTACAGGGGTAGCCCACCGCCAAACCGTAAGCATTCAACCCAAAGCATTCTTCACCAGATTCTATGATCATTTGTGTTGTTTGCTGGTGGACTGTGCAGTGCGGTGATCACCGGCTGATCAAGCGCCCGCATACTGCAGTGTGTGTTCAACCGGAATGCTTGGTGTTCAAGCAAAAGATGCATTTACTTTACTTGTGCATGAACAGGGGTAGGACTTTGATTGCCAAGAGTTTTTTTTCCCCCTGACAGGGGGGTCTTTTCAATAAAAAACCCTAAACCCGTGAAAGGTGAAAGTTTGGGTGGTTTGGGGTGGCCCCCCGTTGTAAGAGGGCGCGCCCCACGATCCATTTTTGGGCATGTCTACACAATGCATGTCTACCGTAGATCACATATAATTCATTTCCACTGCGCCACTCCGTGGCTCAAGACTCACGCATAGCTGTCCAAATCTATTCCATGGATTCGGACGAAGAAGAAGCACATCAAATTCAGGTGCTTGATGACCATGATGCATATGCTGTTTCCACAGATCATAAGTCACAAGGTCTCAGAATGACTCCAAAGGTTCCTCCCCAGTTTGACGGACAATCTAGTTGGTTTGAATATGAAGACCTCATAGATGATTGGCTGGGAATAACCACATTAGATGCAGAGAAGCATGGACCGTCATTGAAGAATGCCTTGGTAGGATCAGCTTCGTTTTACAAATCAATGCTCGACAACGCCCTACTCCGAGATCCGGATCGTGGCCTCGCACATTTCAAGGAAACCATCAGACCCTATTTTGTGAAAGGTGTTAGTCATGTGTTTCTTTGGCGATTCTTGACCATGTTTCGCACTTATCGAGGCCAGAACGAATTCGTGCACTGGATAGGCCGTTTCGAGATTGCACAGAAGCGACTCCTTGCAGCATGGTTAGACCTACTGGACTTATCCGATCTACCGGAAGTAGGAACAGCAGAATTCATAGCAGCATTAACAGATGAGCAAAGACTGCGTTATAACGCTTTGCAAACAGATGAAGAAAGAAGCACATTCCAGTTAACCCTTAGGGAACAGACAATTCAGAACCGGCGAAATCAGCATCAGCAGAACTTTCCTCTCAGCGACAATCTATTGTCCATGATTTTTCTAGTTCAAGCTGACTTAAATGAACAACAAAGAGAACGATTTGTCTCAAGCATGAACATTAGGCAAATCGCCATGCCCCAGCTGCGACACAAGAAGATGACCAGGACTCGGCTCTTTGGGGAAAAGGAAAAGGCAAGGGCAAGAAAGGAAAGAAAGGAAAATTTGGAAAAGGAAAGGATTCTTTCAAAGGAATGCCTTCATGGAAAGGAAAAGGAAAAGGAGATGGCAATTCTAAAGGAGGTAAGCAACAAGGTTTTCCACAACAACAACAACAAGCAAATGTTGCACAGCAGTCCTCCTCCTCAAGCACGATGCCTTCTCAGGACAAACAGGAAACTGCCCATGCCGAAGAGAGCTGGAGTTGGGATGAAACATATTGGACAGATGACTGGTCATGGGATTCATATAACTACTATGGTGGTTATGAAGGAGATTACTCCCAAGGTGATTGGCACAGTTGGTCGTATTTTGCTTCCAGTACGGAACTGACCTTAACAGAGGACAAGCATTCAGAAGATCAGCAGATTCATTCTGTGGACGGACAGACGGACCAAATCAACCGGTTATGTTTTTCTGTCATTTGCTTGTTCCGTTCTATCGGACTTGGACTCATGCATTTTGTGATTTGCATATATTTGTCCATTTCTCTGTTGTGCCAGTGCTTTTGCAATTTGAACAGGTATCTCATTCAGAGCATTCGCAATTTTGGAGTAAGTGTTGCATCCGTATCCGGAGAACTGCATTCGTCCAATTTGCACACAAGCCCACTCAAATCCGTAATATCGGAAGAGTGTGTATATCTGAACTATGATCACGGCGCTCAGCAAGCACTCCTTTGTGAGTACGTGGATTTAGGTTCGCATCCGACTTATGTCATACTTGACTCAGGTTGCACTCGTGCAATGGGATCACGTTATGCCATCGACCGACTTGTACAAGCATGTCAATATCACCCCAAACGTGACCACATTTGGTTTTCGAAGCAACCTTGCTCTAGCAAGTTTTCATTTGCCAATGGCGAACAATCCACTGTTAAGGAGAGACTTGTCATTCATTTCCGTAATGATCGTGCACAGACAGGTTGGATTACAACATGTGTTGACATTCTTGACAAAGGAAAAGTTCCCATTTTGTTTTCAGTTGAACAGATGAGAAATCTTCGCATGAACATTGAACACACTCCTGTAGGTGAGTTTCTCACATGTCCTTTGTTTGGAATGCAACGAACCGCTCTTGCGGTCAGTACATCCAACCATCCGGTTCTTGACATTATGGCTCTTGCAACATCAAGTTGGAAACCGATGTACAGCTTTCATACAGATGAAGAGATTACATGTCCAGCATGTAATGGTAAACATCGGCCACATACCAATAAGCCAGGTTGCAAGAAGTACAAGCCATCTGATAAAGAACCGTCATCGGTGGAATCAGATAAGAAGGAAACAAAGACATCAAAAGCAAAAGTCAAGCCGTCACCGGCGAAACTTATCAATATGCCAAAGGCTAAGAAGACAATTCCACCTGAGGCCAAGGTAGATGATAAGGAAACAGAATTTTCAAGACAACCATTGAAGTCATCCGGTCCGAGCTCTGGACATCGAGATGGACCAGTTCCTGAACGTCCGGAACCTCAACCGGAAGAACTACCAAAACGTGAAGAAGCCAAGGTTGAAGAAGAAGTTGAAGAGAAAAAGATATCATCACCAAAAGGAACAGTGTCATTAGCACTTCAACGGATTCATGATAAGCTTCAATCTCCTACTGAACTTTTGAAGTTACATCTGAAGCATTATCATATGTCAACTGAACAATTTAAGAGAAGAACATCCGCATTGAAGTTGCCAAAGGAGATCTATGACAAATATGATCAGATCGCCAAATCATGTGACACATGTTCCAAGGCCAAGATTGCACCTTCAAGAGCTAAGGTTTCAGGAATTCGAAGTGAAGTTTTTGGTGACCTTACCTTCATTGATCATGGAGAAGTTGCCATTAACCAACAATCCAAACTTCAATTTCTTTTACTCTATGATGGTGCAACATCCTTAACAACTGCATATGTTGTTCAAAACAGAGCTGATCAGTTGACGATTCAACATCTTCAAGAATACTTTGAAACATATCAGCTCAATCCAAAATACATTGTTGCCGATCAGGCCTTCATGGGCCCGGAAATGGAGAACTATTACAACAGACAAAACATCAGACCAATCTCTCTTGGACCAGGAACGCCGTGGCCAAACAGAGCTGAGGCAGCTATTCGCATGTTTAAGAAGCAGGTTTCATTGATGCTCATTTCTTTGAAAGAGAATCCAGTGCTTTCCAACATTACTTACAAACAGTTGTTGAGACAAGCCTGTATTGCAAGAAACACCATGGTTACCAACGGTGGTGTTACTCCCATTGAAATGGCATTTGGAAGACGACCTGCAGATATAACATCAATGGAGAACATGACTCCTCCTCAGCTTACATCCGAGGCCACTGCACCTGAGAGACAGATTGAGGCACTAAGGTCACTGGCAATGCGAAAGTACCTTGAATCAAAACAGTCTGATGACCTTCGAAGAGACATAGCTTCAAAACTTCAACTTAGTGATGGACCATTCTTTCCTGGTGACAAGGTTTACTATTGGACAGAAGACAAATCCAAGATTAATCCGATGGTACTCATGGAGGAAAATGGATTAAAGGAAAGTTGGTTTCAGTTGATGGAAGCATGTTAGGAGTAGATCTTGGAACACGTATCGTGAAGGTCAATATCAGCAAGGTCAGAAAGGATCACAATCCAATCGAAGATGTCGATGTACCACTTGATCCTGCCGCATTAGCCAGTGCCGAAATACCGGCCACAAGCGCCGCCATAGCGGCCAAAGACGCCAGTACGTTTGACTCGAAGACGACCTGCAGAGTGGAAGATTTTGCGAACAAGATCATGAAGCATGATGCATCCCTTGTAGGACCAGAAGGTGTACAGTATGGTAACTACATGTGGGAACCAGTCACTAAAGGAAAGATCGACTTTTTGGAAATGTTTAGTGGCTCAGCAAAACTCAGTCAGGTAGCATCCATGCAGGGACTTCGAGTAGGAGCGCCAATAGATTTGCGAACAGGTTACGATCTGCTTACAGCCGATGGTCGGCGGAAGGCAATGGAAGTAATTGAACAACAGCAACCTAAGATTATTCATCTAGCACCAGTTTGTGGACCATGGAGTCAGATGCAGAACATCAATGATCCTGCAGAAGTTGCAATGAAAAGAAGAAAGTATCTACCCATGGTTGAATTTTGTGCTAAGGTTGCGTTGTATCAGATCGAACATGGCAGATTCTTTATCATTGAGAATCCTGCCACATCCAAGATCTGGTTTACAAAATGTTTTCAGCGCCTTCTCATGAAGCATGCCGTGACCTATGGAACACTTGACATGTGTGCATTTGGTATGAGAGACCCAAATGGATATTACTACTACAAGCCTACGTCCTTACTTCACAATTTTCCAGATGGCACGTTGAATCCTGTATTCAAACGTTGTAGTAACAAATCATCGGATAAGAATTGGCATACACATCAGCCACTGGAAGGAAATGCTCCAGGCTTTGGATCAAGAACCAAGCTTGCACAGGTTTATCCATATAGATTCTGTAGCACTTTGATTCGAAGCATTCTTCCGATTGGAAATCCTAGGGCTCTCTATTCCACACAGTTGTCACTTGCTGTAGATTTGCTGGAAGACCTTGAGATCGCAGAGTTGCATGGAGTGCAAAATCAGTTAGCCGATCTCACGGCAGTTGAACATTCAGTTTTGACCGCCGAGATGACGCCTAAGGGACTTCCAGTGACTGACTTTCACACGCGACGCTTGCTCAATCGCATTAATGCTCTACCAACTGGTAATGTTTATCACCCTGTTCAGATCGAAGCACATCAAGATGTTTCACATGTTAGACAGCTTTATCTCAGCACATCGCTGTTTGACAACGCAATCATTTTTCGCGGTAGCTTTGAAGCACTACGCGTTCAATACCGCCACACCAATGGTGTCCTTATGCTTTGGCGTAAGAAGGATGCCTCACAAGTTTTTCTACGACTTCATCCTAAGGATTTGTCACATCTCATTCCTAGTCAGTGGTCAGCCATCTTATTTTGGAACAATGATGGCAAGGTTCCTGTGGATACAGACAAAGAACAAACACCACAGAACAACACCAACATCGACCCTCCACCGGGTCTACCACCGAGCAGTAACGATCACGATATGCCTGACAATCCTGAACAATTCAACACACCACCTTCATCTCCTCATCCTCAACCACCTGATGAACCTATGCCAGATCATCCACATACACCACCTCCAGGCTTTCCACCTGATGATGATCCGTTTCACACACCGTTTCAATCGCCATCACAACCACATGATGGTCACACACCTGGTGATGATGATGATGAGATGCATTCACCACAAGAACCACCAGATTATCCGAACAATCCGTTTCCCGGAGCCAATGCCATTCCAGTAGCACCTGACACACCTATTGTGCCCAATACGATCATACCTCCACACATTGAAGATACACCTATGACACATAGCACCAAGAGACCACCTGATGATCCACCAATACCACCAGCCACTAAGGCTCGACCATCTAGGCAAATGCCTGTTTCGTCTTCATCCCAATTTCATCCTCACAACCATTTGGGGGGTGATGCTCAGCCATCCGGCACACAAAACGCGACAATTCAACCGGTTCCAAAGGCAGTAGTCGCACCTAGTGCTTCTAATTCGCGTAAACCTAAAGATGTTGCAGTGCCAGATGACTTTGATGATGACGAGCCTGATCCAGATGCAGGACCATCTGGTATTAATGGTCCACCAATTTTGCCTCTAGAAGGAGATGAACCATTCAATCCAGCACCTATGCCTGAGAATGATCCGACACCGGACTCTCCTGATCGACCAGAAGAAGAAGATGATCAGGAAGATACAGATGAGACCATTCCATACGGATCTACAGATACTGATGACACACTTGATTACAATGATCTAGTTATTGATGATGCTCAATGGAGTATGTTGTCACAGGAACAAAAGATCTGTAGTAACACCGCATCATTCTCAGTACCAAGATTGATTGATGGCTCTCCTGTCTATCTAGGAAAGATTGAATCATCTAGTACAATTGGCATGTCTTATTCCGTTATATCGGAGAGACAAAGAAATCGTTGCCGTAAGATCAGATCCGATATTATTGAAGAATATCACGGCATACAAGAAGAAGACAAAGCATTCATGACTTTATATTCCATGACTGACAAGTTTGCATATCTTGTAGGAAAGAAACGAAAGGAAGCAACGCAGCAAGAGAAGCGACAGCTTGCTAAACAGTTTCTTGATGCCAAGAAGGCTGAATGTCAATCATGGATAGACAATGAAGTTTTTGATCTTGTTGACATGAGAAAAACAAAAGTAAGAAATTTTGTAGCTGGAAGATGGGTCCTTACTGTGAAGAAAGACAAAGATGGTAACTTCCAGAAGTGTAAGGCAAGATGGGTCCTTAAAGGTTTTCAAGATAAACAGAAGAACACACAGCAAACGGACAGCCCTGCAGCATCCAGAGCAGGCTTCCGATGTGCAACCCAGCTGGCCGCTAATCACGGCTGGGACCTTTATCACATGGACCTTAAGACCGCGTTCCTCCAAGGTGAAGCTTATGATGAAACCAGAGATATCATCTGCCAGATACCACCTGAATATGGTTATCCACCTTATATAGGAGCGAGATTGAAGAAACCCGGTTATGGTCTTAATGACGCACCACGAAGATGGTGGCAGATCATTGATAAAGCCTTACTTGAATGTGGACTCATCCCAACACGCGCAGATAGATGCACATACATGTTATATGACAATTCCTCCAAAACTAGAACATATCAACCACCTAAAAGTGTCACTACTGAACAGTTGTCCATTTCAGAAGCAATTGATCACTTGATGGATCCGGTATCCCGGAACAATGCACAGGGACGCCGACCTCACGGTTTTGTTTGCTTGCACGTTGATGACCTGTTCATGGGTGGTGACAAGGTGTTTGAGCAGAAGGTTTTGTCACATCTGCGTAAGAACTTTGCGGTTGGATCTGAGGACAAGAATGACATCATGTTTGTTGGACAGCGTATCAAATGGAAGACTCATGACAAATATGGACCTTACATTTCTTGTGACCAAAAGCTTGCTGTCGATGCAGTTGAAGAGATAAAGATTGACAAGACCTTGAAGGACAACATTCAGTGTAATCCTCAACTTCATACTGCATACAGATCCGTTCTCGGACAGCTTAATTGGTTACAGAGTAGAACTCAAGTCCATATCTGTTACAAGTTTTCACGCTGTGCATCAGCCGCTGCTAATCCGACGATCGGAGATGTTCGAGAAATCAATAAGGTTGTTAGAACTTTGAAGAGCCAGTATGTTGATGGAAGATTTTGGCCTCTCAAGGGTTCACAACGTATTCTCGGCATGCCCGATGCGTCATATCGCAACAACAGTGATAAATCTAGTCAGCGTGCACATGTCATTTTTCTTGCTGAAGACCGCAAACTGCCAGCGCGTACAAACCGTAATAACGGTGATGATTCGTCAACACGTGGATCAATCATTGATTATGAAAGCCACAAGATAACAACAACTACTCAATCAACAACTGTGGCTGAACTAAACGCTTTGATGAAATGTTTTGGTACATGTCTTTTTCTGCGTGCTCTTTGGGCAGATGTTAGTGGAGAAATTCTCCCTATACATCTTCGTACTGATGCAAACAACTTAGTCACAACAGCCCAAACAACACACCTGCCTGAGCAGAAGGAGACACATCATCTAATACAAATGTTAAGACATGAAAGCAACACTGGCCATTTAGACGACTTAGGACATATCGCAAGCGAATACTGTTTGGCAGATCCACTGACCAAACACAGCGCCAAGCCAGATCAACTTGTCTTGACAATCACTACCGGAAGACTTGACCAAGTGGATGTTCATCCACCATTTAGAACATTACTGAAACATAAAGCGTTTTTAACCACATGGGTCATTGACACTTTGGACGAACCACATAATATTGTGTCGTTCTTTTGTGAAGATATATCTGATTATGTTTATGCTATGATGTCTGTTGAATAGATGAGCTTAACGCTCAAATTTTCTCAAGAAAATTTGTGTCTGCACTTTCGGCTCATAGAACGGGTAATAGCTGCACTTGTACAGATATCCACTTGTACAGCTGTTCAAATCTTGACCCTTTTGACCGACACACCTGACGTTGACCCCGTGACATCCGAAGTTGTGCAGTCACTGACCGGGCATTTCGTGGAAGAATGCCACCAAGATTTTCCAAACCTGCTGGAGCACCGAATCCGTATTCACGGAGAGAAACGCCCAGAGGCTTTCGCACCCCCAGAGGAGAAACTCCTCGTCATACTCCTCGTGGAGGACCATCTAATCCGTATTCTCGGAGAGATGATGACGAACCTGAGACTAGAGATCGATCCATTGAAGACGCATACGCCGCACCAATGAGCTTAGTAGAAATCAATGCAAAGTCTTTTGTTGAAGCCCTGATTCATGTACTCCGCTATCGCGGAGGAATCCAGACTGAAAGGGATCATAGTGAAGTCGGACAAGATTATGCTTTCACCAAGGCATCTTCGCATATGACCTACATTTTCCGACACACTCATCTGAAGCACGACGACGGATCTCTTTCTTTGAATGAACTGTTTAATCATATCATGACAATGAGGAAGCTCAAGTTTTGCGGCCACAGAGATGCAGATCCTAGACTCACTCAGCTGGACGAAAATAGAATCAGACCGTCCATGAGAAGCAAAACAGAATCAATCAGATTTTTACTTCCTTTAGCGCACATATTAGCAAATTCAAATAAGTCTCGCTTTCAGTTCGGATATCATACCAGAGCCACGTTCAATCCGTCATCGGAGCCGCCTGAGGGCACGTGGTTCAGTGTTGCGCAATTTCACCAAGAGGCACAGCGTGCCGAACAAGCATCCGAATTAGAACAATTAGACATAGTCTCCGTCTTTATTCGTACAGAATCAGGCCATTCAACTCAAACAAACATCCGGCATGCCCGATGGGACTCAGCCAGAGCTCCACACCGATACCTCGTGCATGGTACCTATGAATCCAACCTGCCATCGATCCGTACTCACGGACTCAAACCAGGAGGTACCAGAGGAGGCAGATCGCACGTCCACTTCGCTTTGGACAACCAGATGACTAAGGTACTTGATGCTGTTAGGCGTGAAAGCGACTGCCTGATCATTTTGAGATCTGATGGATTAGACGGCCTAGAACCCGTATTCACGGCGGCAGGGTACGTCTTAACATCACATGTTGTACCAGCAAACCGTTTTATCGGTGTATGGTCCTTAGCAAATACAGGATGGCTTCAAAAGCCAGACCAGGCTGAGATGTATCGTATTACACATGCCGAATCAAATGTTGAACTCTTGATGAATGTGGCCCACCAACAGTGGTACTACGATACCCGTACACAGAACGAACTGACAGGTAAGAACTGGGCACCACATCAATACAGAGAGTATATAGCCGGAATAATGAAGAACAAAGGTAATTTGATGAAATTCGTGGTCATGTTCAACAAAGAAGTAGAACGTCCAAAACCTCCAAGAGACAACTCAAGAAACCCTGAACGTTCTAGAAGAGGACCACCACCAGATAAGGAAGAAGATGAAGCCAGAAGAATCAAATGGCAAATGTCAAAACGTTTTAAAGATGCTTTCCGAGCTGCACACAATGAAGAGCTCGATGATGAAGATGAGGCCATTAAGTTGAAAAATACAGACTCATCATCTTCTGAATCCGAACTACCGGAAACGAAGAAAGAACCAGCATCAAAAACACCCGGCAAGCCAGCATCAAAAGCTGCATCGAAACCTATGCCGAAACCAGCAAAAGAGAAAGCAGCACCGGCATCGCTCTGGCGCAAAAAGAGAACAGAAGCTGAATCTGATGCATCCGAACCTGCACAAGCCTCTTCAAGCCGAGCACCGGCGAAAAAGGCTCCTGTTGCCAAGGTAAAGAAAATGGAACTGCATAGTAAAACTTCCGAACAAGCCAAAGAGTTTTACAAGGACGTTGAAGCCACAACACAAGTTTTTGAGAACATGCTTCAGTCTTTTACCAACATTCAGTGGTTTTCCAAACCACATGAGATCGAGGCCTGTAAAAACGTAGAGTACTGTCAGAATGAACAAGCAATGCTGTTCTGCCACCGCTGTGGCGTCAGTTACTGCCTTGAGTGCCGTACTACCGGCCAGGCCTGCGATCACCATATTTGCAATTATTCCTGCGAGCTAGAATCCTTCTTTTTCCCAGATGACATTGGCTCGGCAGAATCAGGAATTGATATTCAGGAACTTATCGAAGGCGCCAGAGAAGGTAAATCACAGTATGGAAAGAGTCGACAAGCTCAAGCCGAGTACCGGCGACAAGCTTTCGAAATTCTCCAGGACAAAGCGGCAAAAGGATCAGTTGACATCAAAAACACCTTTATGCGCCAATCTTTACTCCGATCATCGGAAGAAGGCATCAATATTGCGGACTATATGGTGGCCCGCGAACATGGAATGATCGGTATTTGCTTGAACGCCGAGATAGCGGCTCCAAGCTTAGCCTGTTTTGTAAGAGGATCGCACGAGGCCGGCACGTTTGTAGAACTTCTCCTTCACCACCAATTCGAAACAGAGAACAAACAAGCCGGTAATCAGTATTGGGTCTTTCACGGAGCCGTGTACCGGTGCGTGTTTGGCCACAACACTGCTGGCGAGATGGTCGACCCGTCATCGGGCATACGTACAGAAGCACCAGCAGATTATGAACACAACCAGGAAACATGTATCAAACCGCATCCGGAGCCCATGGCAAGCACATTAGAGTACAAAGACCAGTGCATTCTTGAGGTAGATGGGAACAAAGAGACAGAGTCTTGTGACATTCTGAAACCGAGTACCGGTGCAGATGTCTTAGATGTCCGTCGATTATTTCTCGCCGAAGTGCGCATTGCGGTGTTTCACATTCAGTCATTCGCATGGTCTGGGGCATATCAGGAAGCCTGTTCAAGATGGCTGAATTTCCTATCCTCGGCGATTATGCACAGTGTAGATTTCATAACAGGCGACGGCAATCTGTTTTCACAGAGAAATTTTAAACGAGACTCTCACAGTGATTTTAAAACCTGCATATTAGTTGACCTATTAGAGCGTTTGCTTGATGGCATCAATTCAAACCGATCACCGGTGAACCGCATCACATACAACATAGTGTCCTCAACACAAGCAATTGAGTACGTCAAGGCACAAACCGATAATACCGGTGATTGCGACTCAATGATTTTGATTTCCCTGTGTTATGGAAAGCAGACCGTTATTGTTGATGACCGGGCGAAAAATGCCCAGGAAGTGACATCCGACACAGGCAATTATACAGGACCATCATTTGAAAGTGAAATTCTTTTAACGGACTTCGAGCATCCCAAGCACCTCACCGTTTACGACTTTGGCTTAGCAGAGAGCGACCAGGGGTGGCACAGTCCGTTACTTGTTTTGTGTACAATCCGTTGCATCCGGAACTTTCGCATTCGCAAGCAAGATGCAGAAAACAAACGTCGTGGACGACTCGAGGCAAGGAATCGCAGATTTGAAGAAATGAGAGAAGACAGACGCGAAATAAGGCGCGAACAAAGCGATTCTGTCGGTCCACTTCCCGGTGAGCCTGCTCCTGAAACCGTGTACCGGTATATGAGCAGAGAAAGAGATGATGGCCTAGAGAGAGGATACAGTTTTAGCAGGACCAGAGGTTACAGTCGCGAGAGATCATCAAGCCGTGAACCGGCGTATTCTCGACGACGTGACGATCGACGTCAAGACCGTTATGATGACGACTATGATGACTACCACGATGATGGTCATCACCGACAAAGACCAAATGTCAGGTACGAACAGCATCGCTATCGCGATCAGTACCGCCACAGACGTGACACCAGTTCAGAAAGCAACTACCGTCGTGGCACCCGAAGACCACGAGAACCATCTTATCCACCGAATCGTTCTGAACACACACGACACAGATACAGATCGTCATCAAGAAACAGAGACTCACAGCCGAGTACCGGCGCATACTGGTCCAACACAAGAAACAGAGATCCAGGACAGTCCTCAACATACAATCCAAGATCACATCAACAACCGTACCACCAGCATCAACAACCCACAGGTCGAAGATACAGTCAACCATCTTACACTCAACAACATTACCAGCAGCCTCACGTCACCTACTCATCACAAGGACAGGCCTACTACCAGCAGGGACAATGGCGCAACCAACCGCGTTGGCTATTGCAACCAGACGGAACCTGGTTCGACTCCAGGCCGCAATATCCCTGGGAGTCCATTTACCACAATTTGCCGGCAGCCTCCAGAAGATACAACGAACTATGGCTGTACGGCTATACATTTTCCATGGGCCTGTAAATTGAATCCGTGTATCGGAGAAAATTTACTTAGAGAAAATT
>JALIRR010007826.1:5000-12500 GCA_023091755.1 Montipora sp. Colony 1 RG-2022
TGCCTGCACCTGCGTGTAAGACTACTGATGTGCCAGCCGCATCACTGGTATACGACTGAAAACCATGAGCCTGTGCTTGGCTGAGTAACTGCTAAACACAAAGGCTTGGAAAAAACTACGCTTGAATGCTGATCCGCCTGCCAGATTGAAGACCGTTGCACACATATCCAGCTATGAGCTATAGGATATAGTACTGAGAGTACCACCAGTGGCTGGACAACTTCTTGGCTCCACCATAATCCATGGAGCCTGCACCTGAATGTATGACCGCTAACATAAAGGCCTATTAACACAAAGAAGATAAGGCGCAGCAAAAAACACAATTAAGTATGTACGGCAGTATGCTAGTAAGCCACCAACCTCCCACAAACGACGAAGCTAGTATGGCAGTACACTAGTAAACCACCCACCGGCAAGAAACAGTTTAACTGAGCTTGTATGCCACTATTCTAATATGCTTAGCCTAGTAAACCATCAACGACCAAAGAACATTAAGCTAGTACATCAGTATGCACATAAACCACCAACTGCCAACCAGTGAGTGTACAAGCAATGACCAGAAGATTGCTAATCCCTGCCATGCCCCATGCAGCCAGCAGCTGTACTGTTGAACCGTGGGCCGTGACAATGCGAACCACGTGAGTCTTAGTATGGGTGAGTGACCGCTAACTTAACTTAGCACAAAGATGGTAGGGCGCAGCAAAAACAACTTACGTTGTACGCCAATAAGCTAGTTAATCAACACGCACCCCTATATGTATAAAACGTATGAGCTACAGGAGATGGCAGCAGTGTAGGACCAAAAACTGAGAGACTGCTACGCTCGTAAAATACAGAGCGCGAAGTGCTCAATAACGTGAAATAGTCATAAACCAATACTACCTCAAGAAAAAGAACAAAGCACCTAAGACCTACACACAGTGTCAGTTCTATACAGACAGGGCAATGCAGCACAAAGGAATCTAGTACAAAACATGCGCATGGTATACGTTCGTCAACCAGAGGTCTAGGTGAATCCCCCTGTGGCTAGCCAACCCTAGACAGGAATGGCTAATCTCACAAAGTTGCCATTGGCCAATATTCGGTTCCCGATGCACAGACAAAGCACAGGGAAAAATATGTGGAGAGTGGGTTGTGGGTGCTTAAAAACAACTAACACAAAAAAGGCACAGCAAATCAGTAATTGAACAGAATGGCGAGCACGTGTTGGTATGAGCGGACGAAACTTCTAATCGCTTTATGGAGCGAAGGTTTGGATTTGTCTTCTATTCTCGGAAGCTATCCTTGGTTCTCTTCTCGTCTCAAGCACATGATGGTGATGATAATAGTGGCAGCCACGCGATACGGCGCCATTTTGTCTCACACTGCGAGGTTACCTTGCTATTGTATTTGAACTTTCGCAGATGTGAACAGAATCATAATTGAATAAAATTGAATGGATTATGATAGCCTGATATATACTTCAGTTGATCATAATCAAAGTTTAGTGTGAACACGGCTTAAGTAACAGTGGGTAATAATCGAGCTGATGGCCTAAAGCAAAGCTATAAACAAACTGCAAACACGAGAGAGCCTATGAAATAGCCGTAAGTTGATGTTAACGATCAAAGGCTGGCAGAATACAACCAAGACGTTTAAAATGACAACGCTCTACGCCACGCAACAACTGAGAAAGCTTGATCCTAAGCAGGGTTTTAGCCAGGATTTTGAAAGTGGGAGTCCAAATTTTATGTGGGCCTAGCATGGCGCCACAGGCGCCATGCTCCTAGGGGGTCTGGGAAAAATTGAAGCCTCTTAAACGTGATTTCCGCGATTCTGACAGCTGTAAACGTCTTTCAATTTACGTATTAAACCGCTGTTTTTCCTTGATAATTTTACTAAGCTATCCTTTCCTCAACTTACCTTGTTTAACATTGAATCATATTTGGGACAGGAACTCCAGTTGTTATGAAGAGTGATTGAAATTTGAAGTTGTCAAGCCATGATTTACACGAAAGAAACAGATATGCGTGGCTTTGTTGGTCGAACTGCATTCTGGTCTACACGTGCCAGTCTCCCAATCTCAGAAATGCAACATCTTTTATTATTTTCAGTAAAGAACTTTAATTTATATGTTGTGTAGTCATTATTTACATTCAGACAATTGGTAGCGCAAAGCCTAAGACCTTTTCGAAGAAAACAAATCTACTCAATTACAACTGTAAGTCAGTTTAATAAACCAATATAAGGCCTAAACTGTCGAACTAGTGGACGCCGGTGAAAAAAACTCCCGCAGAGATCTTTGACTCATATCCTCATAAATAATCACCAACGTGCGTATTTATTTATAGCAGCCGGCAAAGTAGCCTGGGGACGACTTGGTAAGTCAATATCACTGAACAGCGGCTTTGCCTGTGAAATCGTTTCGCTCAACTTTGATTCATTTGATCAAAACAGAAAGGAAACTCGCTAAAAAAGTGTTAATATAGAAGAAAAATACGACAGCAACACTAAAAAAACTCTTGAGAGCAAAAAGAAATGTAAGTTTTATTAATTTATAGACACTGTTTTGTTACATTAAGCACAGAAGTTCATAAATGGCCGCCCAAAACAGGCCGTCGAAAATCTCCCATTTCTGAGAACTGGCCGTCCTTTGGACGGCTGAACGGCCGCCTGGCTAAAAGCCTGATCCTAAGTCAAAACGCATCAAAACCCTCACCAATATAACTGTGCAGCGGATTCGATCTCCTCGATCGGCCGCAGACAGGTTTCCTGCCTGGTGAAGCTTGTAATTTGTAAAAGAATCAGAGATGGCCAAATGTCAAGCCGGGTTGTACGACCGTCGCGCCAAACCAAAATCTGTGTGATCATGAATGGCTTAATCCAATAGAGAAGGGGGGCCTGCATGAGATCTTGATGATAGCAAAACGCCAACTGAAGCTGCGTGAACTGAAGTCGGCAAAAGTCAAGGGCACCCAACGAGCAAATTAAGCCAAAAAGAAAGATATTTATAGGCTCCTTGTAATGTATGAAGACTGTCCAGACAGATGTTTTTATAACCTAGGAGAATTTGATTTGTTCGGATGTCTTAGCTGAAAATTAATGAAAATTAAAGTGTCCGAACATTTTAGGGAACGGTATCTTCATTTCAGAAATTGCTAGCTGAACGTTACCTTTCAGGGAACCATTTGCTCATCCGAAACTGTTAGGTGACTTTTTTAAGTGCCAAGGGACTACTTTTCCCTCGTTGCCGAATCTTTTCGGTGATGTTTTAGTAAAGAAATCTACAGCTGTTTGCAACGTAAAACCGAAATTCTTAGAAAAGTTTGATTCTCCCGAACACATATTTCACCGAAGATTATCGTTGGGTGCCCCTGAAAAGTGAAGCTACCAGAATCCAACATGGCGGCCATCCCGACACGAAGGTACAGTATCGATGTAGGTACGCAAGATCTTGAGTCCACCCAAACTGGACCCGAAAGAACCCTGAGACTGCGCGGAAGGCAGTTTTTTAACAAATCTTTGTAATGACGAAAGGAGATAGAGGGAAAAAAACCGCTAAATGCTCCACACAAAATGCTCCTCCCCGCCACATCGATGAATAAACTGTGCCACGCAAAGCACAAGGAATCCAACGAATGCGCAAGTATAGCAAAACCATTGGCGACAATTGACTGCAGTCGCTCCTAGTTGTTAACTAACCTCATTAAAATAGGCTTTACAATAAATAGGCTCTCATATTAACAGGCTGGAAATTGTGCCTGCATGACTTGCTTCTGCGACTTAAGACTAAAAGATTTCGATCAGTCAAAACTTTGCGTCCAGTTTTTAAGTCTAGCTCAATAATACAAAGTCAGATTTGCTACTCAATGTCATTCAGTTTCTTCTTATTAAGCTGAACACGGTGCTTTTCAAGAACTGTTTCTGATGTGCTCTTTTTAGTGACAATGGAAACAAGACCAAAGCAATAACCTCTTCTACTCATTGTTAACTTTCCTCTTTATTTCCAGCCTTGATATACTCACATAACTATGATATACTGGAACTTCAGAATGAACATGAAGTAAAACTAAGAAAGATAATTGCAGTAAGATAAGCAATGTATATTGTAAGTAGTTGCAAGGGAGACTGAAAAAATCAAGGCTCAAACAGGATTTTTCTAGGCTTGCTTACAACCACTTTAACATTTTTACCTTCCCGCAATGATCTTCCTAACTTTCATTTCAAAGTAGGCTGTTTGGCCACCTACCATACTCGCTGACTTTCCACCTAGTGTAATTTGAGATTGCATGACACTGTCCGAATGTAGTACAGGTACCACACTGGTTGAATGGTTTGCAGTTCTGGTCTTTAGCTTGATAGTTATTACAGGTTTCACTTGGTATACCATCATTCTTAGCATATTCATAGACACCTATCATTCCACCTCCTTCACAAGTGCCTGCATTTCCTGTTAGGGGTGAGATAACAAGACATGATGCATAATTCAAATGATTAGATAAATTTTGAAGTACAGAGGATACAACGAACTTGGCATCCAGAAATACACACATGTATACATACGATCCTAACTTCCACTTAAATTTCAGAGCACCCATCTTCCCTGAGCAAAAATTCAACACATTAGATAAAACCACAAGTTTCAAATTTGTACATTGTATTATTGTCTTAAAAGTATTAGGAGAGGTTGTTCCAGTATTTCGCACCTGGATCATACATGCACTGAACGTTGCATTAAAATCCAGGGCTTCAACAGAGTTTAGATTCATCAGATGGAATCTAAATTTTCAGGCTTTTTTAATGACTCAATAGACAATATAAGTTATAAGAATTGTTTCTTAGTTCCACTGCACTCCCTCGCTAAGAGAAGGATTGTTTTCGTTGGTAAAGGTTTAATGTAAGACAAGCAAAAAGGTCTTGTCACTAACCACAATCAATGACATTCTGAACTGACAGGAGATTACTAGGCCATTTTCCTTTCCTAAGGATGTTGATTCTGTCAGACATTGCACTGGTGGTGCCATGAGCCCAACACGAGCCACAATACTGAGGAATGTGTTGGTTCCGTGTCACACTTGCAAGGTTCCCCAATTCTGGTGTCGCTCTCCAATCCCACTGTTTGGGAATGTCACTGGCACTCAGATAAGTATGAGGGCGTGGTGTTTTACTGTGTTGGCCAAAAAAGCAATTTAGCGTGAGCATTCATGGCATTATTAACTGTATACTGCATTTCAAATGGGAATTACCGCCCTCTGATTATGCCCATGGATACTGGCCACTGATGAGTGCCACAATTTGATACTTGATTACACCTTGTTAAAAAAAAGAAATTGTACCAAAAAAGTTGATTTATTGCTTAACCCTTTGACGCCCAAACCGGCCTAAACTGGCCAGACGATTTTACTCGTCAATGGGGAACCCCTGGGGTCAATGGGTTAACAGCGGTTCTTAATCAGTACCAGGCACATATGACAACAATGCAACTATGAGAGATTTTACACCACAATAAAAAGATCCTGTCATTAACTTTTCTCTAGCCAACTTGCTTGCTTGTTGTTTGTGTCCATGTTTGTCAAAAAAAGACAATATTGCTCAAATTAAGTAATCAAGTAAAACTATATATGATCCTCGCAGCTATGGACGCAATTTAGGCATGTGTGTAGACAAGCCTTCTCTACGCAATTGCTAAAATTTTGTCCTTAGCTTCGGGGATCATAGCCTCAATTGATCTCATATCCGCAGCTCAGTATTATAAGATTCATTGATTGCTCAAATTGTCCAGATAAGTGGGAGGGTCACTTTTATCTTTAGAATGGAACTTTCAAACATAAGTTCATGAGTTCCCTTGATGAGCCAGTTGAGCTATGGGACAAATGTAAGATATAATTTGATTGTTTAAATAAAAAAGGGGGAAGGATGCTTATCAGTGGGTATACATGTATATGCGGGGAGACTTAGATTTCCAGTACCCTAGAAGGGACTTGGTAACAGTCTAGAAATTGTGCACAGGTGGTGATAGCCAGGGTGCGACGAAAGTGCTCTCCGATAGCCCAGGGCTAGTGGAATGACTTGTCGGGCCAGCGTTTTTGTTATTGTAGCTTGCCCAATAGGCAAGCACCGTTGGTTCCTCTTTTCTGATGATAAATTGAGCTGTTATACCAAAAACTGTGTAGCAGAAAGCTCCTGAGAAAATGATAACGTTATGAGGCCAAAATATCATAGTGTGACAACATCTTGCACCGCATTTTAGTTGTGTCTGTAAATAACGTCATGACTTTTTCTGCTTACATAAGCCACTGAAATATATTTTTTGAAATGACAACATTTGCCGACTGACAATCAGTCTAATTATATTCTAGCCACGTCGCGTTGCAGCGGATTTTCTCGGAAATTTAGGTGCGTTTCATTTCTATTTCAAAGCTGCCAATTCATTATTAAAACAAAAAAGGCCCACTTCGTGTAAAATTTAAAAAAACAAGAAAAAACTCGCTTGAAAAAGAGCTATCATCCAATAAAAAAATAAAAACAAAAACACGCAACTCGAGTAATTTAAAACATGATGTTTTCTCACTTCTGGAAGAGTTTGTCAGCTTGATGAGCTTTGAAGAGAATTTACTCCATGGAATGTCCACAGACTTCAGATTACAGTGGTAGTTTATTTGACCGATTGCAACGTTCATAACATTCACAAAAATAACTGTGTTGTGATTTCCATAAATTTATTGAAGTCGCAAAGAGAGTGGCCGACCATGGGCCCACATTGCTTTTCTTTCACTTGAATAAAGTTACTTTTTCTCACCTACTTGCAAACAGATTTTCTCATTGTAAGTGTGTGTGTCGATGCGTGGGAAAGTCTACTTCCAAGCTCCCTCAATAGCAGCCTGTATGTTGTTTGGAGCATTTTCAGTGCTGATGAAGAGGGATTTTGAGTTTTAAAATTGCACAATTTTGCATAATTAAATAAGTCTGATTATTCTTTAGAAACAATTTAATTGCAGGCTAGCTCTTCAGACCTTCGGGCTAGCAACCTCAAGTAACAGCTTACCTGAAGGGCATCCTCTTCTTTTCATTTTCGTCTCACCCTGGATAGCCCTTATCAATTGAAGCGACTAAGATGTGAGTTCATTGAGCCACATTATGGTGGATAGATGTTGGGAGGGAATGAAACGAGTGAAGTATTTATTTCCTTCCCAATCTCCCCTCATCTGATCCCCTTTCATCTCCTGGCTTAAAAAACGCAAGATGGCAGCCAAATCCCACTGAAATACACCTGAACCGGGGTGGTGAAATCGTAACTTTGAAACCTTCATTCATTGATTTACCCTTTCCCACAAAACATTCAGCTAAATATAGTAAATCGTACCGTTTCGGTAGGTCACAACGCTTCAAACGGTGAGTTTCGTAACGAAACACAGGGGTGCGAACTCCACTAAACTACAACTGAGATAGCGAAAATTTTGCTGATTCACAATATATATTAATT
Organism: Montipora sp. Colony 1 RG-2022; assembly: GCA_023091755.1. Lineage (NCBI taxonomy): Eukaryota > Metazoa > Cnidaria > Anthozoa > Scleractinia > Acroporidae > Montipora > Montipora sp. Colony 1 RG-2022. Next base: position 12,463 of record JALIRR010007826.1, read on the forward strand.
AAATGAGAACAAAATTACGCAACGATATGAAAATTGTG